>CATIWQ010133495.1:0-51539 GCA_949673415.1 Euphorbia schlechtendalii | reverse complement strand
CCCGAATCTCTGTGTCTTGGTGGGCCGTCCCCCGGACGTTAAGCCTCACAGGACTTTAATTCCTGGAAAGAGCTAATCCAGGTGGCGACTCCACACTGAGAGACGGCGGATTCGGGTTCGAACCGATCTTAAACGTTTTCGCTTTTCCTCTCTTTCAAACCTTTTTCCGGGTCCCAGACCCGGTGCTTTATTTTCTCCATTTTCAAACACCCCGGTGGACCGCGCCTATGATTCCCGCGCGCTCTCGGCCCACCGCTCCGTGTCGTCCGCTCACACTAGCAATGCACTGAACTACTGCATTTTGACTGCTTTGGTCGAATAAGAGGATATTCCCATGTGGTGTTGACTGAGGGCCATTCTAATCTAGATGTACTATAGACTAGATTATTGTGCACGTCGGGGATGAAGAAGTAATAGGTCGGCCCTCTTTGGATCATGGTGAGCATACTTTATTTGTTACTTTATTCATTTTGTTGTACATGTCTCTATGTTTTGAAATTGTTTTTTTCCTTTGCAATTGTGGGCATTCGAGCATCGAGTCATTCCTCTCATGGATAGTATAGGAGGAGAGCTATCGCGGGCACATTAGATCTCATACTAGATGATCCATACTTGTTCCGACTAGATCTTTGAGCGATGTCCCACCATTTGACCTGAATGTTCGATCATGTGTGTTCGTGCGTGGATCTATATCCGCCAAATCTTTTACCCCATGTGGTTTTGCCTTTTCGAATGGTAAAAATCTAACTTCTATGTTATTTTATTTCTTTTACTATTGATTGCTTCTTTAGGATGTGCTTTGTGCTTGTCTTGGAGACTCGCCATAGCAAGAGGCGAGCCAATGCAATGGAGTAGAGGACTCCCGAGAGGCAGTAGACATCTCATGATTGAGGGTGAGCAGTGAGAGAGAGGGTTTCTTCTGATCCTCTGGCCAGAGAACCACCAGTAAGAGAGACACCGATTAGAGACACACCGGCTAGAGAGATCCCGACACTGATACCTATTGAGGGAGTGTTGCATCGAGTTATGGATACCACTTACCAATTATTAAGCTGGCTAGGAGAGCGAGAGACTAGGAAACTGGAGGAGCTATCTTTTCCCATCCATTTCATTTCTAGCAGATGTGACCCACGTTAGTGATCACGACCCATTGATTTTAATTTCTTTCTTTTACAACTTTCAGTATTTTGACATTTGACTTTGCATTTGCATAGTTACCTATTATTGAGGTGGGAAGGATAGCCCGTGAATACTTCTCCATCCAAGACCTATTGATGCCACATGACACAATGGCTATGGTTTGTATCTACAACTCATTTATTTATGGACATATATGTGTATGAGTGATAATTATTGAGATGCAATCGGCTATCATTGTAGTCCAAATCTAACATTATCACTAAATTTTCGTTGCTAGGGCCCATCCATTCATGTGAGGGCTGCAGTCTCCCCCATGGATATGGTTAATGACCAGAGAAGCTTCTTTCTCCGAAAGACATCCAACATGCAAGTCGTCCCTAGTGCGCTAAAAGAGATCATCATCGATAATTCTGAACTAAGCTACCAGTTGACAAAGAGATAATTGTTCTGAATCTCTTGCTCTTAGAGGAAATTCCCCAACTTGAATTATATTCCAATACCAACGATTCTCATTCATGCTAATAATGGGTAAGATGGCACTACAATATAATGGTTTTTTTGGATGATTGAAGGACTATGGGCCTGATGGGTTAGGATTGGGGACCTTTCCACATAGAGGCCAAATTAAGCAAGGAATGATATGCAAAAAAAAAACACTTCCTGAATTTCGTGACTAACTCCCAAACTTCATTAGTACAGGGCCGAAACAACTATTCCATGGTTTTCCAATCTTTGACAACTTTTCAAAGTACTAGGTCAGAATCACCCATGATAGTGGCTTCTGTTGCTGATCACAAGGTTTTGACTATACTAATTTAGAGGGGCTTATATTCAGTGATAATGTCAAAAACCTTATTCCCTACTTTTCTACAAAAGTTCAAAATATGAATAGGTGTTGTCAATACCGCTTATCAAATAGAAAAATGGTGACCAGTGTAAGTATATAGTTTCGATGTAGTTTTAAAAGATATCAATCCCATAGGGAAAGAATTAAGTTCTAAAGACTAACTAGAGTTACTGAATAAATGAAATAAGATAATTTGTAGGGTTTGGATGGTTTGGATGATAGACTGATGAATAGATAGATGCATGAACAGATTAGAGAAGATGTAAATTATATAGATATTTCCTAAGAATAAGTTTAGTAGAGAAAAACATGCAAAATCATCGTGAATATTTCATACACAAAATAACTTCAACAAATACAGTTCTAAACGCCCTAATATTCAATAATTCACTACAGAACAACACATGAGATGACTTTTCTAAATCAACAATAAACGAATTATGACATTTATAAGAACCTAGATGATAATATTACTATTCTTAGTACAAGTCGCTCTCATAGAGCCATATTTAGCAAGTTACCATTCCAAAAATGTTGGCTCACTAAACAACATTATAATCACAGATCTAGTGATTATACACAACCATGTTAACCCTGAAATCACTCTTAAAGTTAACTCGAAAGCATATAACTTAATTAATATAAGAGACGCATGATGAAATACTCATCATGACACATAAACATATCATAGTCTTCGAAATAGAAGGTATAAGTTGAAAATAATGTAAAGTTGTAAGGTATGCAAGTGAATGCTAAAGTTGATCAAACTGTATCCACTCTTTAATGGGAGTAATCAATTCCTGCAATTCTTGCTTCTACTTTGAATTCGGTTCCGACTCGTATAGAACATCCACTAGGATGCTATTCTTTGTGAATATCAAACAAAAGAATGTTGAAAAACGAAAACTTTTATTGATAAGTACTTTGCAATTACACTCATACAACAAACGCTCGAATTTGTGTAGAAATATAATGATCGAAATAAGAATCGAATCACTTACCCATTTTTCTTACTAAGACTTTGAATGTATATTTTCACTCTCTATCTATGTACGTACACTACTATACATTGCCCACCATGCATGTCACGAAAATGGTTGAGTTTTGAAACCTATTTATAGAGTGTGAAGGGCTGCGTCTATGCAAACAAAGAGCCGTGTCCATTGGTAAAGGGTTGCAATATGATTGGATGCAAAGATTCATCCTCATCCATAATGGAAGGGTACCTTTTTATAATTGGTTAACTTCTAAAAGGTGTCTTTTCAGTTGGTAGTTGATGGCGGTTGATAGTTATTATTTGGCAGTTGGTAATTGAAAAGTGATAACCAATAACCGTCATAAGTCGCAACCGTGAATCACATGTCGTAATCGTTAATAATGATTTGTAACTTTCTATTTTTGAAGAGTAACAAGTCACGATCACGAATGGATGTCATGATCGTGAAATGTATTTTTCCTCAAGTTTCTTCTTCGCAACTTAACCAATCTTTGACAACTTCGATCCTAAGCCAATTCCTTGTGTTCCATGCATCTTTTTGCTTAGAATTCCATCTTTGATCATTTCACTCCCAAGATTCACCTAGTTTCTGCACTTACATAAAAAACAACTATATATCATCTGAAATATTTTATATGAAGTATAAAATAACTCTAAACCATATCATTTTATAATTGAAAATTTCATGATAATAAGTGTAAATATACACTCATTAGTTGCCCATGAATTTCTGAAATCTTGTATACCTAAGAGGCATGCTTCATATTCTACCCCATTATTGGTAATGGGAAATACAGGGCATTTTAAGAGAGGGATGACCTCATTTAACGATGTCTCTAGGATGATCCTAAGACCTACCCCTCAACGATTCATAGATCCATCAAAGAAGATAGTCCAATCTTCATTCACTAATAAGGAAAATCCAAGTTCTCAACATAGTTGGAGTTGAGGGCTTTATTTTTTAGGAATTCGGCTATTGCTCAGGCATTACTCACCTTCTTTTTGACATATTCAATATCAAATTTAGAGAGGAGAAGTAACTAGTGGGAGAGCTTTTTGCTCAGATAGTATAGTGCATGCTTATGCTTATCATCTTGCTCTTGGATAAGCATTTCGTCTATTAAACACTCTTTGATAGCTGGATAAAGGATGAGAGGCTTGCCTAGAGTCAATGGCTTAAGCACTTGAGGATTGATCAAATAGGTCTTGATTCTTTCAAAGGCCAACAAACATTGTTCATTCTAGATTCTTCTTTTATGCTTTCTCAACATTTTTTATATTGACTCACAAATGGTAGTCAACTAGATTGTGAAGCGAATGATGTACTGAAGCTATCATAAAAATGATCTTACTTCCTATTCTTCTTGGGAGCTACCTTGTCGGGAATAGCCTTTATCTTATCCAAATCCAGCTCTATCCCCCCTTGACTCACAATTTTCTCTAGTAGTTTTCCTAATGTCACACCAAATACGCATTTCTTCGGATTAAGACGTAGATTATACTACTCTATCCTAGTGAGGAAATGATTTAGCAGCCCAGGATGCTCTTCCCAGGTCACCTCTTTACAAGCATATCATCAACATAGACTTCAACCTCCTTATGGATGGTATCTTAAAGCAAAGCCATCACAACCCACTGATAAGTTATGCTAGCATTTTTCAAACAAAATGGCATGACTTTATAGCAGTAAACACCCCATTCGATTATGAAAGAAAATATTACGTTGTCGATAATATCCATGAGAATCTTGTTATAGCCTAAAACACCATCCATGAAAGAGTACATTTTGACCCTTGCTGCATTGTCTACCAACACATAGATATGAGGCAATAGGAAGTCATTCTTTATGATGCTTTGTTTAGATCACTGAATTCTACATAGACCCTCACTTTTCATCCATCTTTGCCACATTGGATATGTTTGGAACCCAGTTCAAATATTAAACAACCTCAAAGAACTTGGCCTCTAGTTGCTTCGCCAATTTTTCTTTAACCTTATCAGCCCATACTAGACGTTGTCTATGTAATTTATGCTTTACTAGCCTAAACATCATATCGGTCAAATTGAAATGTTCTATAATATCCCTATTGATGCTAGGCACGTATTCATAAGACTAAGAAAAAGCACTCACGTGATGCATAAGCACATTTTTTAACGCCCTTTTTCTCTTTAGGTTTTAAATCCTTGAATATAATTAACATTTTAGGTGATTTAGTCGTAGCAAAATTAATTTCAAGTTAAAGAGGCATCGTGAATGTTATATACGTTATGAGTGGATTCAAATGAATGCATGGTGCCATCAGGAAAAATATAAAGCAAGTAAGCAAAATCTTGATCTTTTATTTCATAAAAAGCCTTAATTGCTGATTTGTCTACATCACAAATACTAGAAATGGTAAAGAATTACATCATCTTTTGTTTCATCCTCCACATGCAGAGGGTTTTCATTGATTAATTCTTCATGATTAGCCTCCAAATCTATGCTTGTTTTGGTCTTCGACGATACTAGGGTTGGACAAGCGAAGCAACCCTCCTTAGAGCCGTAGCAATAGGTGGCATCCCTTTTACAGTGGTGAAGGTTGGAGAAGAAACAACTAGAGGATCTTGAGGACAAGTGAGGGTTCTAGAGAGAATAGTAGATGATGCACTCATAGTAGGAGAGGTAGCAAAAAGAATAGGAGGATAAATAGTAGCATGTGAATAGCAGCTGGCCTAATAAATTAATGAGTCGAGGAGGAGCCCTCTACAAAGGAGTGACAATTGGGATTGAAAGAGTGATTGCAGGAGGAGGGTTTCCCTTAAGCGGCTCATTAGATGAGTCAATCATCATATCCTCTTAGTTAATCTCTAGATTCATCTCTTGAATTTTTCTCAACTTCATTTTCCCTATCTTTGCATCTTCGACCATGGCATTAGCTAGTTTCTAAACTATGATAGTGATAAGGTCTCCTTTAGTCTCAACAAATTTCCATTCTCTCTTCATCATAATAGATAGAGTATGGGTGAGGTATTCTACAATAGCTTCAATTTCCTCATCAATATGACTGGAGGAATATGATCAGTTGTTTGCTTGGAAGTCTTTTCACACTCATTGACTCCCATTACTATCTTCCCTTTCTCTTTAACAATAGTAGGAGAAGGGGGAATATGGGTTTCTTTTTAATGCTTGTAATGGCCCGACAAATAGGTTCTCTTATATTAGAAAACATCATTGAAAATTTCAAATCTCGGTCACATCCAACCCTCATGGCTAGCATAATGTCCTTGCTTACAAACCCTTGCCATTATACTGAAGAGTGGCTTCTTGTGCTTTTAAAATTTATTTTATGGGTGGACAAAGCCTATCCCAAAGTGAGAGACAAGAAGCTTTAGCTCAATAGCTTCCAAGATACCTTGATGATTTTTCCAAAGACTTTAATCGGTAGTGATGTAGCCAAAACTCTTCATCAATTTCCCCATACTCGGCTAGAAATGGAGATAGCTAATTCGGGGTTTCTTCATTTCTTTAAGGATGATGGCCATGGAAGACCATATTCATTTTCTTCAAAGGTCTTAGCGGCTAAGATCGATTCCTCATTAACCTCTATAGTCACAACTTTACCATGATGGAAGAGCTTAATCTTTTGGTGAAGGGTGGATGGGACAACTTCGATAGAATGAATCCAAAGCCTACCTAAAAGTAGGGAGTAGGTGACTAAAATATCATGCATAGTGAACTCGACCTGAGCTTTAACTTTCGCCACAATTACTTTACTCTAAAAATCACCAATAACACCCCTTTTCGTATTATCGTAGGGGCGCACGATGGTGGTGGATCTAGCTAGCAGAGACTCATTAAGGCCCAAATAGGGGAGGAACTTAAGAGGGTTGAGCTTGATGGAGGATCCATCATCCATAATTATACAAGGTATTTCTTGCCCGAATATCTAAACCATGATGAAAGGGCATTATTATAACTTCGAAACTTGACAGGAAGATTAGACTAATGAAATCTAATTACACTAGGCTATTCTTTCAGGGGAAACACTTGGTCAATAGTAAAACACATCTCGATAACTAAAATGGTTAGAGTCACATCCATTTCTAGAAGTTTTTGGATAAAGCCTCTTTTGTGGTTGTTAGAGAGAGTGAGCAGCTGCCATATGCTAAACTTAGCATGGTTGTTCTTTAGTTGGTTAACCTAAAGGTTAACCTTTAGGGATGCTTCTTCGAACTGCATAGGGAGGGGAGGATCATTGAAGGTGAGTTCGATATCCTTTCTTGGATGATTGGCCTTAACTTTCTAAGACTCGTTGGGTTAGTATACCCGACCACTCCTCATAACTCGCAAGACTCCCCCCTTTAAGACCCTTATCTCTGTAGCAGATTGAAAGGGATAACTATGAACAAGATGTAACATGGAGAATCCTTGAGTTTGTAGCTATCTATATTAATAGGTTCTAGACTCATTGTTCCTGCATCTTCAAATTTCATGGCTTTTTTCTTTCTAGATTACATCACATGGATATCGATGTAGATTGGAGTAGGCTAATTGCTCTCGACCACATCAAAAGGTTCTTCTTCCCCACATAGAATCTCAACATGAGATTCTTCTTAGAGCATCAACCACTAGGCTATAGAATTCACCCCTAGGTTGGATTGTAGTAGTATATCAAGGTAAAGTTCGAGGGAAGTTGAGTCCCGACTACATGAATGCACCAACATCTCTCCTTAGTTCCCCGCTTAATCTTTTTAGTCTTCTCAAAGATATCAACATAGCTCTCAAAGTCTTAGAGCTCTATTTATTGGTGATATTTGGGAAGAAGACCCCCGATCAAAAATCTAGATATTAGGGAAGAAGACCCTCGATAAAAAATCTAGACTCCATTTTAAAACCCAATCATGGGTGACATAGAACTTTAAGGGCCATCCACCTTCGATAATAAGTGTTGAATGGCTCGTCTTACCTTTACAGGTAAGCTTGAAGCTCATGCACATCAACTCCAGGTTTCTCATTCTAGATGAATTGAGTTTGAAACTCATGGAACAATACCTCCAATTGTGCCTCAAGTTGGCTGGTAAGCTCATATACCACTCAGAAGCCATTCTATCCAAGAAGCACGAGAATAGTGTGGCAAAATCAAAATCAGAAGCCTTGAACTTTCAAGATGGCCTCAAAGTGAATGATATGGAAGGTAGGAGATCCCTTCACATGATTAATTAGAAATTTTGAAATACTAAAACTTGGCTCGAAAGACTTAGGAGGAGCTTGGCCATGTAAAGAAATTGCTCTATCCTTTAAGGCATCAATAACATAATTTGGGGGCAAATCTGTCCCCATGACCATTACTTACTATACTTCATCATCTCTCACCCTTTTCAGCATGTAGAAAACATACTCTAGGCTTATGCCCAAATTCACCATCCTTACTTTGTGATCGAATTTGGGTAAGGGGTTAGCCACTATATTCGGCTTCAAAGATGGGGCGTGAGCTTTCTTCTCCACAACAAAATTTGAAAGCTCTATAGGAGAGCCTTGTAGTTGTTGGTGTGTTGTTACTGAGCCACATAATACTTACAAGTGCTCCACTCACTTAGCATTGGAGATAAATAGGGTTTGAGATTATCAAGAAACATAAGCTCCCAAAGCTTAGCAAATAATTGCATTAAATTTAATACATAGGGAGAGTTGCCATGGTGGATTTCCACAAAAGCTCATACCATAGAAAGCTTGACTGGCTGCACGACTTGAATTGTAGTCTAAAGGTTAGACTTCTTGGGTTTTGCGAGAAGCGAGTGGTAGCAGATACATCATTTAACTTTCTTTCCCAAGTCTTTTCTTGACTGGTCCCAACTATATGTTCTAACCCATGAATCCTCTCTAGTTTTTCAGCTTTCACATAAAATTCATTGTAACTAGAGAATTCATTCATGCCCATTAGCATTTTGTAAAATGGTAACACACCATCTAGTAGCTTAACTATTATCTTGGAAAGACTGAGCCTATCCTTAAGTAGGACATGCACAACCATCAACCTATCATAGTATGCTTTGAAAGTTTCTCTGGGTTGTTGCTTTATGGCCTCGAGATTTTGGAGTAGGCGCTACCAATCATTTTCTATCTCATCAAGGAGATTATTAAACCACTCGCCAATTAGAAAACCCAAGGTAGTAATGAGCATTTGAGTAAGATTGTTTTTACTTAACTTTTTGGTGCTCATGACTGTTTGGTAGTTTTTGATATGTGGTATCACAAAATTTGTCTAGGACCTAATCTTCATCCTTGGGAGGACTAGCAAGTTGAGCATAAGCCTCAAGAGGATTGGATTGAGAGGCTAATAATTGTTGCCGTAAACTTGCTAACTCAAAGGATAGTTTATGATGAACCGGTCCCTCAACCCCTTAGGATTATACATTTGAATTGGGAGCCTCAAATTTTTACTAGCCAAAAAGTAAGGATCTAGATATAACTCATTCCCCTTAGCAAAACTAAGAATTGCAGTGGATTCTATGGTTGTGGGAAATTGTAAAACTGATTCTGAAACACAGCTGGCTCAATGTAAGAATTCTGAAAGTGTGGCATCCCTTAAACGGGAAAAGATAAGGGTTGAGCAGTGAACCCTTGTGGTAATGGCAAATTGATTATGGGAAAGAGCAGTTGAGACCTTGAGCTGAAATAAGGAGGTGAAGAATTCATGAATAGACTGACATTAACAAGCTAAATAGTAATTTTGGAAACCCTTGCAATAAGAAATGTAAGTGACTTTCTCCCTCTAGCATGCAACCACTTATATAGGCTCTTCAACTTGTAGATGATATGTGGCACTCGAACAACAAAAAATTTAAAAATGAACACTGAGATTAATAATCTTTTAACCGAAATAGTAAAACGGTGAGTTTTGAAGATAGACGGTTCCAATTTGAAGCGACCTTTTGATAAAGTACTTTTGAGTTTTAACCATGAAACTAAATCTCAGATCGTTAATTTAAATGTAAATGGTGTTAAATACTTGTTACCTCGTTCGGTTGAGTTGATACTAGATTTTCAATGCTAAGCCAAAATCTTGAATTTTTCTTCACATTGGGTTCACCATTCGAATTAGCTATTTGAGAACATTGAACCGCTCGTTTTCTAATTTTTTTTAAATATGTTAGCTCATTATTCTTTTCAAGAAATAATCTGATTTGACATCTCCCCTTAGCACATGATCCATTATGAAGTGATGTGTTATGTTGACATACTTCATCCTACCATGTTTAAATGGATTCTTAGATAGGTTAATTGCGCTCTTATTATCACATGTAACTTTGAGGCATTTTCACTTTATATCATATTCCTCTAGTTGCTGCTTAATCCAGAGTAGTTGCGCTACACAACTTTCTGCCAAACATGTACGCAGCTTCAGCTATACTTAGCGCAATAGATGTTTACTTCTTGATATACTAAGAGATAAGGCATTCTATAAGGAAATGGCATCCTCATGTGGTGCTTTTTATCTCATGCTTGTCTCTGCCATAGTTAGCATCTGTAAATCCTCTAGGAGTTAAATCTGAGCTGTTGGGATACGACAGACCTGCATTAATAGAACCTTAAAAGTACTAGAGAATTCTCTTAATAATTTCTAAGTGAGATTCTCTAGGGTAAACTTGATAACATGCGTGATAACACATACATTATTTAATATCAAACCTACTAGTAGTTAAGTAAAGGAGTGAGATAATAATACCTCTATATAACTTGTTGTCTACAGGCTTACCAACTTCATCCTTAATCAAAATTGTATCAATGGCCATGGGAGTGGACATTGGCTTTGAATCTCCATATCAAACTTTTTCTAGACTTCTTTAGCATACTTTGCTTGTTTGATGAAGATTCAATCTTCACATTACTTATTTGGAGTCAAAGGAAAAAGTGGAGCTCTCCCATCATTGATATTTCAAATTCACTCTTCATTTACTTGTTAAACTCCTTGCATAACTTCTCATCGGTTGCTCCAAAGATGATGTCATCCACATAGATTTGGATAACCAACACATCTTCCCTCCTTCACCAAATAAATAGAGTCGTATGTGCTTTCCCTCTTTCATAGCCTTCGCTGATAAAAAAATTGGTCAGCCTCTCATACCTAGCTCTATGAGCCTACTTCAATTCGTAGAGGGCTTTCATCAGTTTGAGGAAATGCACATGATTCTTCTGATCTTTAAAGCTTGGAGGCTGGCACACTTACACCTCATCTTGAATAAAGCCATTCAGGAACACACTTTTAACATCCATTTGAAATAATTTGAAATTCATATGAAATGCAAAAGTATATAGAATCCTGATTGCTTTAAGCCAAGCTACAGGAGCATAGGTTTATTTATGCCTTCTTGTAGATTGTATTCTTGAGCAACAAGCGTAGCCTTGTTTCTCATAGTAATGCCATCTTCATCAAGCTTGTTGTTGAAAACCCATTTAGTACCGATGATTGATTTTCCTTTGGGCTTAGGAACTAGATGCCAAACATCATTACATTTGAACTGATCTAATTCTTCTTACATCGTGATCATCCAATAATAGTCCTTTTTTATATCTTTGAACTTCTTGGGTTCAATTGATAAGATGAAAGCTGGATAGTTTATCATCTTGCTGGCCTGACCTCGTGTTATGACACGATTATGAACATCATCAACAATGCTTCGAGCGGGTGATTACGAAGAGTCCTAATCTCTCTTAAAAGACTTTGATTTACAATAGGAGTCTCTGTGATAGGTTATTGAGGCTATGGTTGATCCTCTACTTCGTTTAAGTTGATTGAAAGATCTTCATCATCTTTAACTTCCTCAGCTTCAAGTTCCTATGCTAGGTTGGGAAGCACAAAGAGTGGCATGCTAAGTTGATTTTCTAGCTAGTTTATTCCTTCATTTTCATTAGATGCTCATCTATCTGCATTGTTAGTTTCATTGAAATCTAAACCAGTCCTCTTAACATATATTCTATATGCTCTGTTATTAGTGAGTAACCAAGAAAGTCACCTTCATCTACCTTTTAATCAAACTTTCCTAGTTGCTCCTTGGTGTTTAGAATGACGAAACTACAACCAAATGATATGAGATGGCCAATCTAAGGCTTGCGCCCTCGCTAAAGCTCATAGGGTGTCTTCTAAAGAAATGGGAAAATTAAAAACCCGATTTAAAATATAACAAGATGTGTTAATAACTTCTCCCCAAAAGTACTTTGTTAGATTGTTATCACTTAGCATCAATTGAGCCATTTTAACTGTGGTTCAATTCTTCCTTTCTAAAACCCCATTTTGTTGAGGAGTATAAGAAGTAGGAAAGTTTTAGTCAATACCTTGTGCTAAACATAATTCTTTAAAATGAAAGTTCTCAAATTCACTTCCATGATCACTTCAGACTCTACTGATTTTAGTTCCAAGTTGTTCATTATTCAATTACTGAGTTTGATAAAAGACTCAAAGGTTTCATCCTTGCTACTCAGCAAGACTACCCAAGTGAATCTTGTGAAGTCATCCACAACCACCAATGAGAAAATTTTTTTTCCCAGGCTCATAGGTTGAACTGAACCAAATAGATCTAAGTGAAGGAGCTCCATCGGTCTCTTCTTTACTACGTTGTTTATAGACCTAATCTACTCTTTAACTTGTTTACCAAGCTGGAAAGTTGAGCAAAGTCTATCTTTCTCAAAAGTGATACTAGGTAAACCCCCAACTATTTTCTTTTTGGCTATATTTATATGACCCAACCTTATGTGCCAAATCAACAAATTATTCTACTTAGATACAAGAAAAACATTAGTGGAGCCCAGTGATAAATCAATCATATACACATTACCATTTCTAGGAGCAAAGAGTATAGTTGAGTCTGTCTTACAATCAATAACTGAGCAACCTGCTGAGTTGAATGTAACCTTCCTACCTTTGTCAGAAAGTCAGGCTACGCTTAGCAAGTTTAACTTAAGTCCTTGACCATAGACACCTACCACATCCAACACTACCATTTCTTTTACACTATAATGAGATGAACTAGCTTTCATCTCCTGTCATATGCCGAGAGCATTCGCTATCCAAATACCACATTCTAGTGTCATCAATGGATCTTAGGCTCACCTGCAAAATAATTACGTTTTCTATGGTACCCATGCTTCCAAGCTGTATCCTCCCTTGTTATAAGTGCTTAAATTGGACCAGTCATACTCATAATAATAACTCTTTTTATGCATACATATTGTTGTGGCATGTCCAACTTTACCATAAAAGCCACACACTGCTTTTTCTTTGGGCTAGCTTGCTTTCTTCTTATGAGAGAAATTCTTCCTCTTAGAATTACGAGTTTGGTTACTTCAAAATGGACTGTTGGCTAGAGGAAGAACCTGTTTCTCCTTTAATGTTGTTATCTTAGCAATCAACTCGTCTAATTTCTTAGTGAGCTTGTTGTTTTGACAATCATTATAATCAACTTTTTCTTGAAGAAAGGGGATATTAAGAGATAAGGAAGCAATTGTATCTTCCTGATCTTCACTTCTCCTCATTAGCTCTTTGATGTTTTCACCACACTTACAAGTTAGCTTCATCACATCAAAGAGTACATGAACAAGCTCTTCAATTCACAAGGGGATTTTAGAACTTACCTTAATTTACTGGTTCTTTCCTTTGTTACACTCATCTTCAGAATCAGCAACAAATGAGCTACTCTTAGAAGCAGATGCTAGAGCTCTCACCCCTTTCATTCTCTATTTCCATCAAGTTGAGGTTGGTGAAATCAGTAGCTTCTTCATCAAATGATGAAGACTCCTCGGAATCACTAAATGTGGTAGCAAGTGCCACATTTTTCATGGCCAACCTTTCTTAATACTATTCTTTTTGGATTTAGGACAACTAGATATGACCCTTCGTGTAATAGTAAAAACACTTTATGTCTTTATTTTACTCCTTCTTAGGTCCTTTCTTAGCTCCACGCCGATGCTTAGTTGACTTCATTTTGCTACGAAACTTCTTCTTGGGGAATTTCCCATCCTTCTTCATAATGTTCTTGAATCACCTCATTAGAAGTTCCATCTGCTCATTTGAATCACTGCTGGTGGATTCATCTAATGAGTCAACTTTCTACACAATGGATCTTCCCTCTTTCTCCTTGCCTTTACTCCTTTTGGAGTCATCAGTATATTTCCTCCAGACATCTCTTGAGTCAGCAAGGTGCCTATGAGCTCATCATAGTTGTAGGTCTTCAAGTTGTGAGATTCCTCGATCACTCTCTTCTTGGGATCCCACTCTACAGTGATTATATAGAGACTTTTCTTCACCATTTCTTCTTTGATGAACTCCTTTCCCTATCTCTTCAATTCATTAATGATATTAATGAACTTGATCTTCATGGATTGAATACCCTCGCTGGCGCCCATCTAGAACAACTCATACTCTCTGAGCATGAGGTTGATCTTGGACTCCGTGACCTTGTTGGTCCCCTCATAGGTGATCTCTAACTTCCACCTGATTTCTTACACTGTCTCGCAACTCAAGACCCTATTAAATTCTATAAGATCTAAATCAAAATGTAAGTAATTAATGGTTACCACATTCCTTATTAGAATCCTTAGGTCAGCTTCATCATAGACTTTTAGATCAACTGGGAATCTCTCCCCATTCTCACAATCATGGGAATACGGGGGCCTAACTATATTGGTAGCGGTTGGGATTAGATAAAATTTTTAATGTGGTTCTTCCAAAAAGTATTATGTTGGCCATTAAAGATTGGAGGCCTGGATACAGACATTACTTCTTTAAGGTGTGTTGTCTGCCTTAAGCCGGAAGAGAAGTTATTACAAACCATTAGGATTTTCAACTCAAAGATGATGAATCTTAAAGCTGAGCACTTGCTCTAATACAACTTGTTGGTTCGAGATAGCTTAAATAACATAGTAGAGGTGTGTGAATGCAATTACTTGGTTCTTTTTGTGATTTATAAAATTCTTTCCAAGTTAAGTTTTTATATTCATATTACGTAACTTTATGGTGAGTGCAGGTCTGAAACTTATAAATTACTCAGCTTCACTGACTAACTTTATCTTCAATCTTTGCTGTGTATTTACTAAACTTGGATTGGTTTTTCAAGCCAAAATTAAAAAAACAAAGAGAATGATCAATGGCAAAGATACTATAAAGAAAAATGACAAAGGATAAAACTCAACACCTGAGATTTTATCCTGGTTCAACCCCGAGCTTACCCCTCTAGTCCCTAGATTTCTTTTGAGCTTTAATTCACTAGTGTTTCTTTCCTTCCTTAGGTGGAGAAGCCTTTGCAATGGGTAGACTCTATTATAGAAAGTACCTTTCTTTATAACTACCACTTAACCATAGTTTAGGTAACCTTCCTAAAATGTCACTTAGATTTAAATTGAGAAAATTGCAAAATAAGCATTTCAACTTATAATATCTTTGAATCCTTAAACAATGTTAAATGTAAGATTGTTTCTCTCTATTGAAAATTGATTTGAAAAATGAGCATTTTCTTAGAATGCTGGGAATATTTTGACAGTATTTTAACTCTTAAGAAATTCGATGTGATTCACCATGTTTAAATGTCTGCTTGAGTCTTTTATTTATACTTGAAGGTCTTGGAAGTAGCTGTTGCAAACTTTTCATCCTAACTTGTTCTTAAATTTCTTGCCTCTTCACAACTTTTGAATTTATCTATTTGAAATAAATTCCAAGATGTTAAGAGATAGAGAATTCAAAAGTTGAAGTGTGAGATTAATCCATTAATCCTTATGCGTCAAAAACTTATTTCCTTAAAGAAACTCCATTCTGATAGAGAGGCGTGTGAGGATCAACATGGAAACTTTTGATTTGTCTAATATGTTGATGTTTGAAAGGAGAGAGAAGACATTATGAATGACGCATGCCAGAAGATTCCTCGAAGATTCCTTTTATCTTAGACTTTAGCGAGGAATCTCAAATATTCCGTACTGACACCTTTTCGTTGTGAGGACCAATTGAATATCTTATTTAATTTCAGTGTTTTTCCTCCTAAACAGCATCAAAGGAATATTGTGTCTCTCACATATAACATTAAAAGCATATGTGTCATTATATTCCTAAGTGTCAAAAGAACTCAGCTTTAAGAAAGAAAAACTACTTAGCTTCGCTGAGTCTATATCATATAAACTATGTAATACTATGTTGTACTTAGCTTTTGTTACTCTAAGCAATAAATTAATTAAATACTTAGTAAACTGAGTTATTTTTCCTTAAACACTTTCTAGTAAACTTGTTTAATTATAAGTCTTCTTAGTACTCAATTAATTTCACTATCCAAGATAGTTTGTTATTTATAAAACATTCTAATTACTGTGAAGTACTATTAACTCGGCTTCAACAATATATCACTTTATTTATCACCTTTTGCATGTGTGTGATTATTAAAAGACAACATAATAAAAATGATTAGCAAATAATCAAAATAACTTAAATGTGTTGACATGCATTTAATATCAACTCAAATAATGACAGAGTAGGTAACTCATATGGAGTTTAGTCTCTTTACTACTGTGCGATTTAGGCTTAACTGATCAGGGTTGCGAATCCATAATGTAGAGGTTTAGGCATCGAGTCTTTTCAAAACTTTATCTTCCATCCTTTCTTTCATGTTCTGAGGTGAACTTCATCACTATTTCTCGTTGATTACGTAAGATCGGAAAACATCCATGTTGGGGATATGTAAGGAGCATGGAGAAATTTTAATGTTTTGAGATCAACTTCAACACTCATTATTTCTAGATGATTCCATAAGATAGGAAAACATCCGTGTCAAAGATTTCCAAAGAGCGTGACGGCTATCCATGTTTTGAGGATAACTTTGACACTTAATTTTCAATTCAACCAAGTTATTTTCTTCGTCAAAGTTCCTACCGGTGCACTTTCCCACCTAACAATCAATAAAAACAACATAATAATCTCCTCAAGAAGGCAACTAAGTTCTTTAACCTTGGAAGTCAACCTTACTAGAGTTCTGAGTGGTGCACTTTCCCATTTAATTGTCAACTAAGATAACCCTATTATTTACCTTAAAAGGATAACTAGGCACTTTAACCTTGGAAGCCAACCTTGTTAGAGTTTCGAGCAATGTAATTTACCACGTAATGTCAATAAAGATAACCTAATTATCTCCTCAAGAAGGCGACTAGGCGCTTTAACCTTGGAAGTTAACCTTGTCAATGTTTCGAGAGGTGCACTTACCCAACTCATACAACCTCATTTATGACTTATGTCCATTACTCTTTTCGTGTAGCCAATCTAACTTATGTCAGTAGTGACTAAATGAGGGGCAGCATGTGAGCATAGGATTCTTGGTCCCTCTCATGAACCGATGATGAGAAATAGTTTCATTTTCCTCTCTTGCTCCAGTGATCCTCTTTGAGGCAATTATGTATGCCCTAGAGGCAATTAGGGTAATATGTCTTTATAAAATGTAGAAAAAATTATGGATTATTGTTTATCAATATTAAGGAATCTTTTTTATATATTGATGATTCTTTCTAATTATGTAACTCGTTGATATTATATATGTTATATTATGTATGTAGATATATTTATATATATGATAAGACAAAGTTCATGACAATTTCATAGTGTAAAAGTTCAAGGACATAGTGGGAGCTATGTGGAGTGAGAACTACACACACGTGTAATTATGGAAAGTCTATATCCTTAGTCATAGTATCATTGAGACTGATATCAATGAAGAGGATAAACTAGCATGTGTAGGCTTACTCCTTGGATTGAATACAAGCATTCGATCTCACTAGTTGAAGGTGGCACCTTGAGTTAACAAATGAATGTATTTGGCTATCACATTGGAGATTGCTATAATATAGATACTCAAAATTAACTATATACATGTGTTAGTGTCACGACTTAATGTAGTAGTAGTATGAGTATCCTTAGACCTGAGATAATGGTTGCTTTGTGTGGAAGTTACTATATTTTAGGTCATAGTTATGCATACCCTAGTGATTAGGATGATACGCATGATTACGGGTATAATGATAACCGTTCGTTAGGAAGACGAGTTGTCAAGATGGACTTACCACTCTTCATATAGTAATATATAATGGCAGTTGTACCTAAAGGTCTCTTGTTTTAATGACATACTAATAAACCACTGATCAGAGTATGGGATTGGTGGAACTAGTTTCTAGTCAACCCTAATACATAATGGCGATTGGTGTTCTTCATGGAGAAATCTAATTTTGGGTAAGCTACAGATATTAAATGAGTTAACACATAATCAGAGCTTAATTAACTAGATGGTAGTTAATATGATGGAAGGAGTGTATTGTACTAGTTACTCTTGCAGAGTTAGATCAAGTCTTAGGCACATAACAGGGATCATAAACCTTTACTAGAAAGCCAATTTAATTATCTATAGTTATCAGGTTCCCTATCGGTCTGGAACATTAAACATAAAGGTTCCTGGATGAGAAGACAAGTTCAGGTCAAGTTCTAACGACTCTATACTTTGGGATCCTATGAGGTCACACACATTGGGCCTTCACCAGGTCGAATAAAGAACTTATAGATGGTCTATACCAAGAATAAAAGGGTAAGTCAAACTCATTTATGATGGACAAGCAAATGGTCGGACCAAATAATATGAAAGTGTGCGAACATGGGTTGTTCATAGGAGGTGGCCTACATGGTAGCCAAATAAGCACAAATGTACTCGTAGGCTGGCAATATGTGCTAGCGCAAGCTAGTGCATGCTGATGAACCACAAGCCTGCAAGCGCTGCATTGAAACTCTTGCGTGGGCTTGCATTGTAGGCCCACCAACAACCCGCAAGCGAGGCTTGTAGGAAGTCCCACAAGACCTCACTTCCATGCACATCCCATTGAAGTGGGCAATGTGCATGGGTTGACCATGGAGCTTAAAGCTCCATGTGTCAGATCGTTTGTGGGATGGTGATTTTCCCCATCCCCATCCCACATTGAAAATAAGTGGAACATTTTGCTCTCTTTCCCAATATGAATAGTGGGCTCCTCCTCTTTTTCCATACTTCAGCTTAACCATCCTTCTAAGTTTAACTCCTTTTTCTTGCTAGTTTTTGCGAGATCCTCCATGAGTTTCTCTAGCATATGTGAGAATTCTATTTAAGCCTTATTCCTATTTTGGAAAAGAGCCTTCAGAGTTATTTTCGGGTTAGTCTACGAGTGTTCTAACAGCCGCTTGTTAACTAATGAGTTCTCCCTATACGTGAGGTTTTTGTTGGTGGGGTTCATGTGGACTTGTCATAATGGTTATCCTGGTTTGGAAGATTTTCTTAACGGAGTGCTTTCCAATTATTCTAAGGGATCATTGCACCACATCAAAGGAAGGAACGCATCAACTTGCAAAGCTCTAAACTTAAATGCTAGATTTCTTTAAATAATTTTTATAAACCTATAACACCTATAGAATATTTCAATTAAGATTATGTCAATCATGCCATGCTTAAGAGTTCCTGTTGGATTGATTTTAAGTTTTAAAATTCTTCCATGCTTGTTTGCATGTTTAGTGAATGCCTTAATTAATCATTTGTGGTCTCAGAGCCTGCCTTATGCTATGAATGATTGATAATAATATATTGATATTAGATTTTCTATGAATTGATTAAATTATGCTATGCATGACTTGGGTTTCGATTCATGTTATAGAAAATAATGTGATAACTAGATTAAAGTTTTGCTCAAACTTAGTCAAGGTTATTATCATATAATTAACAATGTTTTATTACACATGTAAATGCTTTAAATAGAGGGTCGTCTAGCATTTCAACTGATTAAAAGATTAAATTTTTGAAATAGGATTGTCTATAGTATAACGAATCGAAGAACCCGTGGTTATTTTACCAAGGATTGGAATTGACTACTCATTTAATTTAAGGGGGCCTCTCCTACTTAGAAATCTCCATCGGTATTAGGTTCAAGCATACTAAAGGGATTTTATTACTTAGTAGATTTCCAGAATTGGAATTTAATTCAGCATATAGTTTGACAACCATAGTTTAATTTGTTAAATTAAAACTTAGGTCCAAGAACAAAAACATGGGCCTTGTTTGTTTTACATGCAATGTGGAGTCTTGGCATAATGGAATAATCATGATGTACTAGTCCTGAGCATGATCCCTTAAATTAACAATTCCAAATAGCGCGGATTTATTATTGTCATAATCTTATTTATCTTAAGTCCTAGATTAGGATGAGAGCTTCTCTACCAATAGAGTCCTTACAACAATATTAAGGTGGAAAGTTATATTCCTATCATAAGTCATGATACAAACCTAATTAATGGATGTAAGAACATGTACAACATGCTTTCCCTTAATATGTGTTTGTTTATGAGACTAGATAGGGTTAAAGCCTTAACCAAAATGGGTTAGTTATCCATATCATTGGAGCTAATACTGGATTGGAGATAAATTTGAGGAGTCGTACAATTTGTTACCCACGTCTCGAGAAAGTGATCTCAAATGGACTAGCAATTGCATGGAATGCAAATGGACAAGTTCCAACTTTGGCTATCTATTGTGCTTGACCTAATATAGCGATGCTCATCTTAGATGAGTTGTGAATGCTGCCTACTAAGGAAAAATGGTACGACTATGTTTCCAGAATTTAATAGAAGGGACTATTTGAATGTGGATAAAATAGTAGCAAATATGTGTTTAATTAAAGACCTAATATTAAATGCATGTACATATACTAATATCTAAACAATTTCTATTTTATATCAAGGTTGAACAATGAATCTAAACATAAACCTCCACTCAATTCTTGACAATACATTGAATGGGATCAATTTTGATGACTTGTTAAAGCTATTAGAAAGGAGATTGAGATGAACAATTTGAATTATGTTCTAAATAATCATGAACCACTTAATCTATGATGCCGAGGCATTTATCCAATAGAGAGAGGCATATCTTAAGCACAAGAAGGATGCTTTTCTAGTTTTACTCGTGAGCTCAAAACCATGACCTTAAAGCATTAGAAATGACATGATTACATAGAATTAAAATCTACGCTGATTCATCTCAGAGGAATTCATGAGGGCATGAATTTTGTATGGAATGAAATACTAAAATTTTTCAATTCCTTTGACAAACATGATGGGATCCATTCCACCAAGCATTACAAAGAATACTTTGGGTATTCAAAAAGAATAACTTAGATAGAAATTGAAAGAGATTTTGAGCTTGACATACAAACTATGATTGATAGTTTATTTTATAAACATTTAGTTTATTTGATAAACATTCACCCTTTATGAAAGATTATCTCATATCAAGTAATACTAGCAAAACATAAAGTACTTAAGAAGTTTTGAAGAAGCTATAATGGCTAAAGGAACATGTACCTTAGCAAGTAAGACTTGCGCTAAAGGTAAAGGATACTTGTACTACTACTGCAATAATGCATGACACCAACACATGGATATAGTTATTTTCAAGTGTTTGTCTTATAGCGGTCTCCAATGTATTACCTGAATACATTCATATGTTAACTCAATGTACCACCTTGAGCTCATGAGATTAGCTACTTGGATCCGATAACTCTAGACTATCAAATAGGCTTTCTAGCATAAGCATATGATCCCTTGATTCTCGAAATGTCATGTGCATGTGGTTTGATTTGGTTTTGCAACAGTAATGGTAAATACACTACTTCCATTAGGTTAAGTACCATCCAATTTATCGATCTCAGATTAAGTGTTAGCTCATGTAATAGCCATAGCTATCCTGGAATTAAGCTTGTTCATGAAGAACACCACTTGCCAAAATGTTTCGAGATTGACTAGAAACCCGTTCTATCAATCTCATACTCTTATTAGACGTTTATGAGTGCATCACTTCAACAAGAGGCCTTAAGGTGCATCTCCCATTGTATCAATATATTAGGAATGATGGATCCTATATTGACTACTCAGCTTACCAATGAGTGATCATCACTATACTCATAATCACCCGTATCATCTGGATCACCAAGGTATGAATGAGTATGACCCAATATATAGTAACTCCCACATAAGGTAACCAATATCTTAGGTCTGAGGATACTTTTACTACTACTACAATAAGACACGACACCAACATATGGATATAATTATTTCTAAGTGTCTGTCTTATAGTTATTTCCAATGTATTATTCGAATACATTCATGTGTTAAATCACGGTACCACCTTCAGCTCATGAGATCAGCTTCTTAGATCAAATCCAATGAGTAAGCCTGCACATGTTAGTCTGTCCACTTCATTGATGTCCACTCTCAATGAAACTATTACTAGGGATATTTACACTATTCATAGTAACATGTGTGTGTAGTTTTCACACCACAAAGCTCCCACTACGTCCTTGATCATTCACACTATGAAATATTCATGGACTTTGTCTTATTAGTGTACATATACATATACATAGTACCATATATATAATATACCGAGATACAATTTAAAAAATAATCATTGATATATAACAAAGATGCCTTATTATTGATAACAATAATATGAACCTATTTGTACATTAAAGCCATATCCCCCTAATCACCTCTACGACATATATCATGTCTAACAATAGGACCTTTAAAGGGAAAAGATTGAGGAAATATCCATCATACACCATTATACAAGGTATTTCACACTCGAAAATATGAACCTTGATGAAAAGGGCCTTATTATGCCTTCAAAACTCGGTGGGAAGATCTGACTAGTCGAAGCTGATTACCCATGGCTTTTCTTTTGCTGGAAACCCTTTAGGCATGAATCTTTTTCTCCGTAACTAATTTCAGAATGTTTTATAGAAGGTGCTCATAGTTGTTAGTGTGATGGTCCTAAACCACATGATATGTTAAGAATTTCTTCTACTTGTTTTTCTTTGGGGGTGAAAAGGGTTTGAGATTGTCATGAAACTTGAGCTCTCGAAGCTTGGAAAAAAACTTTCATAAGTTCAAGAAATAGGGAGAGGTGCCTTGGTGGATGTCTATGATAGGTTGCACCACTGAAACTCCGACTAGCTATACTACTTGGATCATAGTTTGCAAGTTAGACTAATTTGGCTTCGCAGGGGCTGAAGCATCATTTGACTTTCTATGCCAAGTCTTTTATTGATTGGTCCTAGTAGTATGCTCTAACCCATGAATCCTCTCAAGCTTTTCAACTTTGCCATGAACCTCATTGTTTTTTTGAGAATTAATCCGCTCTGATTTGCATTTTGTAAAATGGCATCACGCCATCGAGCAGCTTGACTATCATCTTTGAAAGGCTTAGCTGATCTTAGAGTAAGACCTACACAACCTTTCATCTACCGTAGTAGGCTTTAAAGTTTCTTTGAACCTTTGCTTCATAATCTCGAGATTTTGGATTGTAGCCTTCATTTACCTATTAAAGCCATATTACTCAATGAACGCCTCAAACAATTGCAAACTATCATTTGCTATCCCATCAAGCAAATTGTTAAGACACTCATCGACTAGAACTCCTAAGGTGGTAAGGAATATCTGGGTGAGAATCTTGTTACTTAATTTCCTTGCTCTCATAACCATTTGTTAGTTTTTCATATGTGAGTTAGGATCACCCAATCCCTTATAGCTCACTAACTCGGGCATCATTAAGTTATCTAAGACCCACTCTAAATCCTGAGGAGATCTAGCCAGTTGAGGATAATCCTGTAGAGGATCGATTTGAGAGGCTAAGAATTATTACCATAACTTGCTAATTCAGGAGAGAGTCCATGAAGAATCGACCCTTCGACCCCTTTAGCAAATGTATTTGAGTTTGGAGCTTCAATTGTAGAAGGCCTATAAGTAGGATGGTAAGAATTATGGCTTAGTCTGAGGTTGTTGGAAATCCTAAAATTGACTCCTGAAAATAATTGGCTCGGTGTAGGAGTTTTGAAAATGAGACACCCCTTGAATGGGTAAAGATAAAGGCTGAATGGGTAAAGATAAAGGCTGAGTAGAGAACCCATTGGATGATAACACATTGATAGTAGGGAAGAGTGGCTAAGACCCCTTATCGAAGAAAGCAGGCGAAGAGTTCGAGAAATGACTGATATTCATTGGCTAAATATAAGACTCAAAAACCTCATGCAAGATAGAATTGCGTTCAGCATGCATAGGTGCATTGTACTAGAAGACAAAAGAATTCATGACTAGTCAGATCTAATAGCCTGATTTTTTACCCTTAACAAAGTTGCGAAACTACTAAGACCCGACTACTAAATTGATGTGATTATCTTGCAAAGAAGGAGTAGGCCCTTAAAAAGTAATGGGACAGACCCTAATAACTGGAGGGAGCTCAGATTCAAAAATATTCTTAGAGTTTCTCTCCTCATGGATGCCTGAAGGGATGAATGGAATACTAGTGAGCATTGTAGTTAATTTAGCATCAGAGTTCATCCCATTTCAAGGTGGAGGACCTTCCCCGTGGTTGGGGTTGGTAGTATTCAAATGTGTTTTATTCTCAATCGGATTAACCATAGTGTTTGAATTGTGAGAAACTAACTGATTGATCGATGCTTGCCACTGACCCCTCACTTACACCAAAGAACGAGCGGTCCTCTTGAATGGTGATTGGCAACAATTGAATGAGACTCTCCTTAGGATGCGCACATGCTGAAGGTCGAATAAGAGGAATAAGACTATGCATGTGTTGATGCCTACGAGACTATAATTTCTATAAGGTTCATCAAATGCTCATGAAGCAAATGTAATGACTCTTTTTAGCTTAATAGAAGTCAAGAGATTAATGTGGTCTCTCAAAAAAATGAATTTGGAATAGAATAAATGGAATGATCTTGTTTGCCTCGAAACAAGAGGATAAAAGGTAGTAAGCCTTACGACGGTGACATCCTTAAGTCATGATGAAATGAGGACTTTATTTTTTGGTAAGACAATGTGTTGTACCTTTATGTTAAATGAATGATGTAATGTTGATGTTTATTTGGTATCGTCAATGTGGCAAATGAATGAGTTGAGTACTTGACTCAAGTTAGGAAAAGTTTCAGATGCTTATTGGGTATCATAAAATAATGGGATATGACATGTTGATGCATTTTCTAAGCCAATGCAACCTTGAGCATCTTTATGAAAAATGAATACCTATGTGGTATATAATGATGTTTTGGGGTTTATTTGTGATGTCATGATACTTTAGGAGTGCTCTAAAACCTTAAATTAATAAAAGAATGAGTATTTGCGTAAATTATTATCTGTACAAAAGAATGTGGTTAGTGTGATATACATGGTGTGAGATGATGGTTTATTTTCATATATAATGAATGGTAAAACAAGTAAACACATAGGACATAGCTTTCATATATTAATATACTCTTCCAACCATACGCTTCCCATAGAATAAATGGTACAACTACTAAATCTAGGCTTGGATTATATTGACACCATGAGGATATCAAGAAGCGAAGACATTTTGCTACACCCTAAGGAAAGTAACTATGTAGATGCTATATGAGTTTGGCCACAAAGGTTGTTGATGTAGAAGTCTTAGTCCTTAAACGGCTTGTAAACAACCGTAGAGGGGGGTGAATGAGAATCTTGGTTACTTTTTAAGATTTATAAAAATTTTGTTTCGCCAGGTTAAGTTTTTATATGCGTGCTGAGTTGCGATATAAAAATTGTATATTTGCTGGCGCAGTTTACCTATAATCTGTGGATGAATACCTGACTCAGCTTAGGATTGGTTTTACAAGCAAAACACTATATATAGTTAAGATGATGTATAAGCAAGATATAGTAAAAGCTAAAAGTGCAAGTTCAGAATTTCAACACCTAAATTTTATCCCATTTCAGCCCCGAGCCTACCTCCAGTCCCTGGATACCTTTTTTGAGCTTTAATCCGCTAGTGCTCGTTCGTTACTTAGTTAGAGCAATCTTTACAGCAGGTAGACACACTTTTACAGAAAGTACCTTCCTTTCTAACTACCACTCAACTCAGTTTGGGTACCCTTCCCAAACTGACACTCAGATTTTGAATGAAAGATTGTGATCTGAATTCAACTTATAAATGTTAAATCTAAGTATTCCTCTCTATTACAAACAGATTTGGAATTGATGTTTGCTGATTGCATGAGTTTTGAATTTCTTGAACCTGCGAGTAATTTGGTAGAGTTTCAGATTTAAAAGAAATTCGAGGTGATTCACCAAGTTTGAATGTCTACTTCAGTTTTCAATTTATACTTCAAGCTTTACGAAGTAGCCATTGCAAACTTTTTGAGGTTGCTAATCTTCAATTTCTCTTCTCTTCGTATCTTTCGAAACTTCCCATTGGAGATAGATTACATGATGTTTAGAGATAGAAATTTGAACGTTGGGGCATGATAAAATTCCATTGGAAAAATCTCATTTATCTTCAAGCAATTCAGTTTGAGAGAGGTGGGCAAGAATTCAACGTGGAATCTTCAGATTGCTTGACATTACCGACGTTGGTAGAGTTGCACAAAGACATTGAGAAATGGCGCATATTAAAAATTCTTTTTTTCTTGGACTTAAGTGAGGGAATCTCGACATTCCATACTAACACTTTTTATCTTGTGAGGACCACTAGAAATCTTCCAGAATTTTAGAAATTTTTAACCTGAAAAGCAACTAAAGAATATTCCATCTCTCACAGAATTCGTTAGTAGCACATGTATCATATAATTCCCTACATGTCAAAGGAAACAACTTTTAATCAATAAAGCTAACTCGTTACAGCTAAGTGGATATATTTCTAAACTATGCATTACTCAGCACAGACTCAGCTTTTCCTACACTAAACTGTAACTTAATTAATTACTTAGGAAACTGAGTTATTTTCCCTTAAACAAACTCTAGTCAGCTTCATTAATTAAGAGTATACTTAGTACTCAAGTAATTTCACTATCCTAGTTAGTTTGCTATTTCCAAAACATTAAAGTACTATGAGGTGCTATTAACTTAGGTTCTACAGTCTCCCCCATTTTGGACAGATAGCAAACTAGGTAGAAGAAAATGTTAATTGAATAAGTAGTTTAGAGATATCGAAGATACTTGAAAGTGATGTAAGACTCCCTTGTGCTGAGTGACTTCCCTAAGTCAACTTAAACTCCCCCATACTAAGTGAGTCTTTTTCAAGTTGCTTAGCTTCCCCAAACTTAGAGGATTTCTCTTCACTTTGGGACTTTATCTTACTTCAGCTTAACTTCAAAATTGGTCTCTAGTATGAGTTCCCACATAACAATTTCAATACATAGTAGAAACATACATACAACATAAAAATAAAGTTAAGAAGATCTTAACTTGAAGTGCGAACTTGTAACTTTTTATTAATAGCAAAAATGACTTAGCCAGTACGTTATTTATGTCCTGATCTAAGATTACAAAATGAAGCCCTATTACATGTTCTTGAAAACAATATACAAAGAATATGGCCTATTCTACTTTTTATGAACAGAAGAGGAAGAGCCAGCAGTCTTGTCTTGGTTGGATTTTGGATGTTGCTGCTAAGGAGGCTTATGATTAAATGGTTTCCTTGGTAGAGATCCCTTATTAAGATTCACCGTTTGGAGAGCATTTTCAGTTACTTCCCCCCCCCCCCCTTTGCTATCTGACCTTGCATAATTTGCTCAAGGCAGGTATTAAAGGCATCGAGGGTAGCCCTGAAGTTCTCTTGATGGCCTATGATCTACGGGGATATCTTTTACTCCAGTTGTTCTCTGCCTTCTGTGGTAAGAAAGTCTTGATCATTAAGCTCATTGAGAAGAAGATGATGACATCTAGAGAGGTGCACAATCTGCTCAAAGCCCTGACATGTGAACTGTTAAAAACATTGAAGAAGGCCTCAGAAGTCCATTACAGTCAATGCTATCTTCAGTTGCACTTCATTATCAAGGACCTTGGGACCTATTGATGATATACTCTTTGTTGTAATCATTGTCCTTTGCGTCTGGCTCACCTGTCTTCAGTAGAGTCTCAACTTTCTTCTACATGTCTTCCACTTTGAGCTTGATGACATTCATCTTTGAGTGAATAGTCATGCCAGTCTCAGGACAAAGCGATGCTATCACAGGTAAACTTGGAGTCGTGATGTCTAGAAAAATCTTCCCCATGGCAGTCACAAGAAACTTCTATGAGGAGGAGACTTTGTCAATTATGTGCTCATTGACCTCGCATTAAATGGTGTCCATTTTAGTGTGCAGAGAGTTAAGAGTCAGGACAAGGGCCTTATCCATCTTTGAAGAAATACACTTTAGTAACTTAACCATCTCATCTTGCTTGTTGTCATGGAGAAGCAAGAACTTTGACTATGCTTCTACAAGCTTTGCAATATTGTGGCTGATATCCTTAGTTGCTTCCACCTCTTTAAAGACATTCTTGATCTTGTGATCAATCAATATCTTTATTTTGGCCTGCTCCTCACCTAGTTTATGGACCTATGTCACTTGAGTATCCATTTTGGTACCCAAGGGACTCAACTTCTCAGTAGCAGCATCCACACTACCCTTTATCTGACTTGCAACAGCATTAGCCATTGCAGTAGACGTGGGAATAGACGTGATTGCTACCCCAAGTTAAGCTGTAGAATCTGTCAACCCTGTGAGTATTATGGCCATCTTATCAACCAAACTTTTGGCACTCACTTTTGCCAAATTATTTTGAATAGCCAACAAGCTACCCTAGATCCTCTCAAACTCTTCAAAGTATTGAGATTCACTGGGCACACTTGTGTGTTGTTTGAACTCAGGCAATTTTGCCTTTGTTCTAGAAGATAAGTTCGTCAATTCATGAGCTAGTAGCACTTGGCTTACTGCTCCATCTAGCTCAACGGTAGTGAGCGTAGGGAATTTCTTCCTAGCTAACTCTCTGATTTCTGCCAAGAAAGATGCATCAAATCCTCTCAAAGTGGCTCTCTACTAAGTTTAGTTGCTTCACGGGTTGTAAAATTTACCTTAGCAATTTGACCACTTGCTTTTCCCTACTAAGCATAGTTCTCACTTATGGAAACTTCCCTAACTAGAGGGGTTAAGGGGGTAGAAGATGGGTTAGAAAAAGAGGGTGGTTTAGAGGTTTGTACACTTGAAAACAATTTTAGGGATGGTTTGGTTGAGCGGAATAGAAAGTGTAATGGATGTACAAAGGAGGGTTTGAGATTCAGAATTTACAGGGGAAGAATGAGAAGAAGGGTTATTTATGGAGAATGACTCGGAGAAAATGATCCTCTTAGTGGGTGAAGAAATGTGGATGGGTGAAGAAATGTGGATAGGTGAATTTTGGGTATTGATAGGTGAAGAAGGGATATGGATAGGAGAATTTACATTGATTGGAGGAGGAGAATTTACAGTTGGCTTTGCAAAATCTACAGAAGTAGAAACTGAGGGATTATAAGGATTTACAGGAGAAGAAGTGGTTTTGGGATTTACAAAAGAAGAGGGGGTAGGAATTTTAGGAACCTTTGGGTTAGCTGTTTGACCCAAGGATGGGTCAACTTGAGGTTCCTCATGCTGAGTTGAGGATTCCTCAACATATGTGAAAGAGGGTGTGGGGATGCTGGGTTCCTGGGAAAAATCTATATATTTAGAATTTGTAGTCTTCTATACATATATCTATCCATTCTTCATTCTAATCCTCCCAACTAAAATCCAAAAATATTTTATTTTCTGTATTCTGTCTTCCTTATTGATCTTTAGACTTAGTTCCTTCCCCGTGGGTTCAATATTTTTTAAAATTACATCGCAACTGTATACTTGCAGTTATCATCATTTTTCTATGTGCTAAGGGGTATTGACAACACCTACATTTTTCATGAACAAGTTTTTAGCATTATTATTGAGGATAAGTCTTACTAAACAAGTATTGCAAAGTCTCACGAACATCTTTTGGGAACCATAAAGATATTAAACTTATTAGTGGAAAAGTGGTGAACAACCCATTTAGAGAAGTGATCACTGGTAACCAATATCTACTTTCTTTTAACACTTGCTCATGGCAAGGGCCCTGCTATGTCTATCCCCCATGTTACAAATGGCTAGATGGTTAGCAGAGGGCATTAAACCGCGTGAGGTACATGGGAATTTGGAGCCATAATTTGGCATTAATGGCAGGATATGACATATGTCTTTGCATCAAGGTTCATGGACTCCTTATAGAAACCGGACAGGCTGGCCTTTCTTACTAATATCATAGCCGCCTAGTGTGAGCCACAGTCTCCTTCATGGAATTCATAAAAGATTTTGGCTCCTTCTTAATCGATTAGGCATTTTTTCCAGACGTTACAGTATGATTTTCTGTAAAGTTCTCCATTCAATAAGAAAAACTGCATAGGTTTCCTCACTATTTTAGTGGCTTCTATCTTGTCTTCGGGTAGCCGATTGGGGGCCAGGTATTCATATATGTATTTCATCCAACCTCGATGATGTTATTCTATTAGTTGATTCATATCTGCCTTGTTGTTTGGGTGAGTCATTACCTTGTATGAGCACATGAGGTTTGCTCCACTCATCTTTGCTAGAAGTCACCTTTGCTACTTCATTTGCATTCTGGTTCTCCCTCCTGGAAATGTGCTTGATTTTCCAAGTGATTCCTTTTGACTCAAGTTTCTCTATCTGATTTCTTACCTTAGAGAGATACTAAGCCATTTTTGTGTCTTTCGATTCAAAATTTTGATTGATATGGTTTGCTACCAGCCTCGAGTCACTTTTAAGCAACATTTAGTTAGGCGCTATTTCCCAGGCTAGCTTTAGCCCTTTGATGACCACCTCATATTTTGCTATGTTGTTAGTGGTGGAAAAGGCTAACTTGGTGGTGTACAAGAATTGGACTTTTTCGAGGCCTCGGATGTACACTCTGACTCAGGCTCCTTCATGTGATGAGGCCCCATCCACCAGGATTTTTCATTCTTCAGTTTTGACATCTTTGGCGAGCTCGAGCCTTGCGAATTCTACCATAAAGTTTGCTAAGACTTGTCCTTTCATGGTGCTTTTGCTCTCAAACCTTATATCATGTTCCCCTAGGCTAATTACCCCCTCGGTGAATTTTCTTGATGTTTCCGATCACTGTAGAACTTTCTTGAGTGGGAAGTTAGTTCGTACTACAACCGTGTGGGCCTGGAAGTATGTCTTGAGACGTGTGGAGGCAGATATTAGGCCCAGGGTGAGCTTCTAGATCTAGGGGTATCTGAGTTTTGTGTTCCTTAAGACCTTGCTGGTGTAATATATTGGGAACTAGTCTTGTCTCTCTTCCATAACCAGTAACATTCCCACCGCCTCGTCGATGGTGGCCAAGTACATATAGAGAATATTGTCCGCTTTTGGCATGCTCAAGAGTGGTGGTTTTCCAAGGAATTTCTTCAATGAACACTTGTTAACACAGTTGCTCCCACATGAAGTGTTTGTCCTTCTTCATGGCTTTCTAGAAAGGGCATACATCTTTAAGCGGAGAAAGAGATGAATCTCCCTAGTGCATTGAACCTATCATTCAAACGTTGGACGTCATTCAAGGTTCGAGGCGGCTCCATTTTTAGGATTGCCTTGATTTTTTCTAGATTTGCTTCAATTCCCCACTACGAGATCATAAAACCCAAAAACTTTCCTCCCTTCACGCTAAAAGTGCATTTTTTGGGGTTAAGCTTCAGGCAGTACTCTTGAAGAACTTTAAAGACCTTCCTGATATCCTTTGCATGGGAAGCTTCGTCTTTGCTTTTGATGATTATTTCATCTACATAGACTTCGACAGACTTGTCTATTTCATTCTTAAACATTTCTTTGACTAACCTTTGATAGGTTACTCTTGCATCTTTCAAACCGAAAGGCATCATGGTGTAGCAGTATGTGCCTTTATGGGTTATGAAGGATGTTTTTTCCTCGTCGACCAGGTGCATGGGTATCTGGTTATACCCACACTTGGCATCTAACAACGAATAGACCGCATAGCCTACCATCACGTCTGCTAATTGATTAATGCTTGGAAGTAGGTAGCTATCTTTGGGAGTAGCTTTATTCAAGTCTGTAAAGTCAACACATATTCTGTATGCTCCACTTGGTTTATTCACTAATACCATGTTGGATAGCCACTTTGGGTATAGGACTTCCCTGATGTTTCCTGCTTTTAAAAGTTTTCCCACCTCTTCTTTGATGGCCTGCAGCCTTTCAAGCGCATGTTTCCTCTTTTTTTGTATAACCGGATCGATGGCTGGATTCAGGCTCAACTTGTGCTGCATTATTTCTGGTTTGATGCCCACAAGATCCTCAGAGCACCATGAGAAGACATGATGTTGATTTGTGAGTGCGCATATGATTTCTACCTTTACATCGTTGCTAAGGTTCTTTCCGATATGAAGTTACCGATGAGGCCCAACTTTCAATTCCTCCAACTCTTAGACCGCCTCAATCTTTTCTTGTTTATCGAGTTTGTTTTCTTCCTCTATGAGCAATGACTCTCTGTGCAGTGAGGCTAAGTACGCTTACTGTGCAACTTGGGGATTTCCCACTACTATGCCGTCACTTTCTTTGTTGGTATAAAAATACCAAATCCATTGGAGAGATCAGCATCCGAGTTTCCATCTGAAATTGTCTTCCCATAAATGTGTTGAATTCGATTGAAATGTCAATGATTGTGAATATTACCTCTCCATGATATTTATGCTTGAGGCTGCCCATTTCTGCTGGTTAATCAAGACATTTTTTGAACATGCAAACGTTGCAAGGTGGAATTTCAAAACTAAAATTAATCTAAGAATCTCCTAAGCATGCCATGATTGATATAATCTAGGTTAAAATATTCCATAGATGCTTTTAAGTTTATAAAGCTTATAAAAGAAACCTAGCATCTAAGTTTACAGCATTACCAGTTGATGTGTGCTTTCTCTCTTTTGGTGATGGTGTTCCCTTAGAGTAATTCGGCAGAACTTCGTTATCATGAGCTTCCAAACTAGGAGAGCCTCTATAATTGATCCACACGGATCTTCACGGACCAAAACCTCATTGAGGAAGAACCTCGTTAATAAACAGCAATTGCTAGACTGCTCGAAGACAAACCCAAAAATAAACCAAGAAGGCTCACTTTAGAAAGAGCCTTCAAAAGAATTCTTTGTTTGTTTGGAGAAACTAGTGGAGGATCTCGCACAATGAATAAAGAGAGAGACGTTAAACTCAGAGAGAAGACCTAAGCTGAAGTGTGTGTTGAATAATGAGAGAGGAGAGACCTATATATAAGAAAAAATGAGAGTATTTGACTCCCCCTCGAACACAAAGGGGGATAGGATTATCCAATCACACTTAGCGGGTTAGCCATGCGGGTCACTAGGACCCACGGGCTAACCCGCACATCCAACAGCAAGGCAAGCCCTTGCCGGATGCCCGCATAGCCTAGCGGGCTTGCAACCAGTTAGCGTGGGTGAGCTTACCCCGCGCGCTAGCAGCTTGCAAGCTTTTCAGCATGCAAGGCTACCACGTAGGCCCCACGCAAGCCCCAAAGGGAAAAATCCCTTGCTACGCTCTATGCAATTTTTTTCTATTTTCTCTTTATTCCCTTTAATTATTAATTCATTCCAACCAATTAATAATTCTTCTAACGAATTCGACAACCATATATTCATGGCATAGACCCAGTCTATAGGTTCTTTACTTAGTCCGATAAAGACCCAAAGTGTGTGACCTTATAAGATCCTAAAGTATTGAGCCGCTAGAGGTTAACCTAAACTTGTCTTCCAATTCGAGAACCTTTAGGCTCAATGTTCCTGACTAATATGGAACCTGATAGCTCTAGATGATCAAATGGGCTTTATAACAAAGGCGTATGATCCTCCAATACTTGGAACGTCACATGCTTGTGACTTGATCTGGTTTTATAGTAGTAACCAATACAATACACTTCTTCCATCAGGTTAAGTACCATCCATTTTATTGAGCTCGGATTAAGTTTCAGCTCATGTAATATCTGTAGCTATCCTCAAGTTAGACTTGTTGATGAAGAACACCACTCGGCCATTATATATCAAGATTAACTAGAAATCCATTTTGTTAGTGTGTCACTTCAACAAGGGGCCCTAAGGTACATCCCCCATTATATCACTATACCTAGAGTGATGGATCTCATCTTGACTACTCGCCTTACCAACATGTGATCATCATTATACCTGTAATCACCCATGTCATCTTGATCGCTAGGGTATGAATAAGTATGACCCAAAGTATAGAAAATCCTACACAATGTAACTAGTATCTTAGGTTTGAGGATACTTGTACTGCTACTGCAATAAGACATGACACCAATACATAGATATAGTTATTTACGAGTGTCTATCTTATAGCAGTCTCCAATGTATTACCCGAATACATTCATGTGTTAACTCAAGGTACCACATTGAGCTCATGAGATCGATGTTCGCTACTTTTCTACCGATAAGTTTAATAATTTGTTCACAAGATTTAGCTATATATTAATGGTGCCAAAAACTTGTTCACTTAAAGTATAGGTGTTGTCAGTACCTCTTATCAAATAGAAAAATGATGATGATTGCAAGTATACAGTTATGATGTAGTTTTAAAAGATATCGAACTCACAGGGAAGGAACCAAGTCTAAAGATAAAAAAAGGAAGACAAAATAAAGAAAATAAAATAGATTTGATATTTTGGATAGGAGGATTAGAATGAAGAATGAGTAGATATATGTATAGAACACTAGAGAATCTAAATATATAGATTTTCCCTACGAAATAAGGATAGCAGAGAAAACATGCAATTTCAACAAAGATGTTACGATTCACTAAACTAATGTTCAAAATACCCAGATGTTTAATTATTCGCTGCAGAGCAACACATGAAATAACTTTTCTAAACCTAGCGCAAACGAATTAAGACAATTATATAAACCTGGACAACGTCAATACTATGCTTAGTACGGGTCGCTCTCACATAGCCACATTTAGCAAGTTACCATTCCAAAAATGTTGTGGCTCACTAAAAAGCGTTATATCATAGATCCAATGATTATACACGATATTGTTAACCCCGAAACTACTCTTAAAATTAACTCCAACGCATATAACTTGATTAATATAAAAGACTTACCACGAAATACGTATTATGACACATAGACATATCATAAACTTCGAAATAGAAAGTATAATTAGAAAGCAAAGCAAAGTTGAAAGGTATGCAAGTGAAAGCTAAAGTTGATCAAACCGTATCCACTCTTTAATGGGAGTCGTCAATTCCCGCAATTCCTACGTCTGCTTTGAATTCGGTCTCGGTCTATACAGTTGCTCCGCTAGGATGCTATTCTTTGCGAATATTGAACAAATGAATATTGAAGAACGAAAACTTTTATTGATAAGTGATTTGCAAGTACACTTATACAACAATCGCTCGAGAATATAGAGAAATCTAGTGATTGAAACAAGGATTCGAATCACTTAAACATTTTTTCGCTAACACTTATGAACGTAGCGAAACTATATATTTATTCTCTATCTATACACTATGCTCTATCTTTCACCCCTCTGCATGAAATTAGTGTGGATTGGAGCCCTATTTATAGAGTTCGAAGGGTTGCGTCTATCCAAACGAAGAGTCGTGTCCATTGGTGAATGATTGCATCTCTTCATTGTGATTGGTTGAGAAGCTTTGATATAATCCACAATGGATAGACATCTTTTTATGAATGGTTGACTTCTAATAGGTGTCTTATCGTTGGTAGTTGATGGCGGTTGATCATGCTTATGTGGCGGTTGGTAGTTAAGAAGATAAAACCAGAAAACCATCCAAGTCGCGACCGCGATATGTAAGTCGCGACCGTGAATCTTTTACTGCCAGACTTCTGTTTCTGAAGTATACAAGTCACGACCGCGAATGATTATCGCGATCGTGAATTGAGTTTTTCTTCAGAAATCTCCTTGTAACTTTGCCGATCTTTGACAGCTTCAATCTGAAGCCAAATCTTTAAGTTTCATGTATCTTTTTTCACCTTTTTCACTCTTTTTTCATAGAATTCTACTTTAGATCATTTTACTCCCAAGATTTACCTAGTATCTGCATTTGCATAAAAAACAACTACATACCACGTGAAATCTTTTATATGAAGTATAAAAATGACTTAATTCATAGTGTTAAATGTGTAAAATTAATATGATAATAAGTGTAATTATGCACTTATTAGTTGCCCTAACAAAGGGAAAGGGAAACTAATCCCAAAACATGAAAATGGCGAAATCAATCTCAAAAGAAGCGAAAGTAAGCATGCAAAATACAAGTTCAATGGATTGGAAAGAAGGAAATCATCATCTAGAGCAACTTCAATTGATACATGTGATGAACAACTAATTTGAAATGGAAAGTGAGAAAAGAAAAAAAGAAGAGGAGATAGAAAAGAAGCAAAACAACTTTAGACATCTTTCTTCCTCCACTAAATAGGGCACTATACTTGGTTGCGCCTACATTAAGGGCAATGTGTTGAATAAGTGTGAGGGAGCGATTTCAGTTGCTATTTGCTTAAAATCGAGGAACGTTTCCAAAGTACTATGATTTAGTTAGGGTCAATCATAGAGGTCTCGTGATTGGTTAAATATTAAGAGAGAATTAATTGCTAGGAAAGTTTTTCAATAACTACAACTGGTTTAACAAATTTTGAATTAATTGCTAGGAAAGTTTTTCAATAACTACAACTGGTTTAACAAATTTTGAATTAGATTATTTTTTGACCGATAATCAATGAAAGAATGCGAATACGAATTAATGCCTTTGATTTGATGTTTTTCATAATTGTTTTTATTACCATTTTTTTTTGAAGAATTAGGAAACATTTTAAATTTTTGAGGTTCCTGGGGCTCGAACCCAGGACCACCAGCTTCTTTCTTCACTTTGGGAGGAAGCTGTGACCACTAGAGCAAGTCTAGTGGTTTATCATTTTTATTTTTAGTTTTAGTTAATTTCATCAAATTCCAAACCATCAAACCCCTTTCATTTTTTTCAACGTTTATTCAACAAACCTACTTTTACAAAAATTTATCCACTACTCGTGGGATCGACCTTGCTTTTAGCATCGCAAATCTAAGCAGGTTATTTTAATTGGTGTATTCAATACTCGCAATTTACTTTTTGGTAAATATAGATAGATGAATTTATGTTTGCGTTGTGACTAGAGATGGCAACGGATCCTGGATCCGGTCGGATCTGTAGATCTAGATCCATTTTTTACAATATAGATCTTATTTGTATAGATTCGTCAAATTCGGGTCGAAGAAAATGGATACAAAATTCGATATTGGATTTTACAATAAAACTCGGATCCAGGACCCAGACCCAGACCCGTAATTAAAATCTAATTGAAGATTAATTACACAAATTTATTGATTATTTCCTTCGAATTTATTGAATAGTTAATATTATTTGAGATTTAAGTAAGTCCAATTATATGAACACAAGTCAATGAACTTGTAAACATTAAAAACAAGTTAAAAGGTACAAGTATGAATGCTAAATTAAATTACATAGATCTATTTATGAATCCGGATCCGTATCCATTGAATATGGATCCTACAAATATATATCCAACAGATCACCAAATCTCAGTGTTTTAAAAATCGGGCCTAGGCAAGATTTTTAAGAACACTGCCGCGATTTTGTAAAATCGGGCGATGTTAGGCGGAGGACCAACTTTTCGACGCCTAGGCGGTCCTAGGCGGCCTAGGCGCCGATTTTTTAATTAAAAAAAGTTAATATTTTAATAAAAAAATAACAGAAAAAGTAGTGTTTTAAAATCGGGACCTAGGCGGGAATTTTAGGAACACACAATAATTTTTTATTATTTTATTATTTTATGTTTTTTATGTTATTATATATTAAATTGAGTTGTTTATATTATCATTTTATTGTGTTAGACTGTTAATATTTATATTATAATAATTATTATGTATTATTAAATATTAAAATAATAAAAAATTTGAACACCGTCGTGATTTTTAAGAACACCGCCGCGATTTTGTAAAATCGGGCGATGTTAGGCGGAGGACCAACTTTTCGACGCCTAGGCGGTCCTAGGCGGCCTAGGCGCCGATTTTTTAATTAAAAAAAATTAATATTTTAATAAAATAATAACAAAAAAGTAGTGTTTTAAAATCGGGACCTAGGCGGGGATTTTAGGAACACACAATAATTTTTTATTATTTTATGTTTTTTATGTTATTATATATTAAATTGAGTTGTTTATATTATCATTTTATTATTTTATTGTGTTAGACTGTTAATATTTATATTATAATAGTTATTATGTATTATTAAATATTAAAATAATAAAAAATATTGAATCCACACACTAACCTGCTCCTAGCTCCTAATTAGCCACGGCGCTTTTTAAAAAACTGCGAAATCTAGTTCATTCAAAATCCAAGGCCAATTGACATCCTTAGTTGAGACGGAAGAAGAAATTGATTCCTCTGGTTTTAATTTACCCAATGCATAGTTTGGCTTCTAATGGAAATGCATCTTTCCTTCTGAAAAAAGAACAATGTCTATCTCTATTAAATCTCTGCTCCTCAATCAATCATCTCTCTCAAATCCATGCTCAAATACAAGCATCTGCTCTTCAACAAGATACACATCTTATATCTCAGCTTATTCGATTCTGTTCTTTGTACCTAAAGAATTTGAGCTATGCCCAATCTATTCTCGATCACTCGGTCAATCCATTACCGCCATTGGGTTGGAATCATCTTATTAGAGGTTATGCTTCTAGCAATTCCCCGAGAGAGGCCATATGGGTTTTCCGCAGAATGCAAAGAGAAGGAATTATGCCCAATAACCTCACCTTCCCTTTTCTTTTTAAAGCTTGTGCTTCATGTTTTGCGATCAGAGAGGGGAAACAGATACATGGGAGTGTTATTAAGTATGGTTTGGATTGCGATGTTTATGTTAACAACAATTTGGTTAGCTTTTATGGGACGTGCAAGAAGGTTCTGGATGCCTGTAAGGTGTTTGATGAAATGCTTGAGAGAACTGTAGTTTCGTGGAATGCTGTAATTACCAGCTGTGTTGATTGCTCGTGGTTGGGATGTGCAATTGGGTATTTTATAAAAATGAAGGATTTCGGGTTTGAGCCGAACGAGACCACAATGGTGCTGATCCTACAGGTGTGTGCTGAAAAGGAGAACTTGAGTTTAGGCAAGTGGATTCATTCTCAAGTGATCGAGAAAGGGATAGCAATGAATCTACAGCTGGGCACCGCCCTTGTCGATATGTATGCCAAAAGCGGAGCTCTTGGACATGCCAAGCTAGTTTTCGATGCGATGGAGGCGAAAAATGTGTGGACATGGAGTGCCATGATTTTAGGGTTAGCTCAACACGGGTTCGCCAAAGAGGGACTTGAACTCTTTCTCGAGATGATAAATAACTCATCCAACCGTCCAAACTCAGTCACTTTTCTCGGTGTCCTATGTGCTTGTAGCCACGCTGGTTTGGTAGACACTGGATTTTGGTACTTCCACGAAATGGAGCATAAATATGGAATCAAGCCCATGATCATACACTACGGTGCAATGGTTGACATGTTAGGCCGAGGCGGATATCTTAAAGAAGCTCACGACTTTATAATGGGCATGCCTATTCGGCCCGATCCAGTTGTGTGGAGGACATTGCTAAGTGCGTGTAGTGTACACGACACGAAAGACAACACGGGTATTGCGAAGAAGGTGATGGAAGAATTGCTTGAACTAGAGCCGAGGAGAGCGGGGAACTTAGTGATGGTTGCAAATAAGTATGCTGAGAGTGGAATGTGGGAGAAAGCTACGAAAGTGAGGAGGGTATTGAAGGCGGGAAGGTTAAAAAAGAAGGGTGGGGAGAGTTGTTTTGAAGTAGGCGGCTCGGTTTATCGGTTCATGTCTGGGTATAATGCTGCGGATGGCAAGGAATGTATTTATGATTTGCTAGATGGACTGAATTTGCATATGCAGACGGCAAACCTATTGTAAGCTGCATTGTTTTATACTGGTTCAGATATGTTACACTTAGATTACAAAGTTGGATTCATCACTGTCACTTATATGCTAAGAAATGAAGAAATTGTTGTTGAATGACGGTAAAACAAGCATGAATGAACACTTGATGGAAATACCCCTTAGATTTGGTTAAATCCAATAAATTATCTATAGTATGACTGATATAATTCACTCCAAATTATTGGTATAGATGTAAAATCCAATCTCTTATTGCCAATCAAAGATTTGTACCACTATAAAATTTATAACACATGAAATCCAAAAACCCATAAAGCTAGAGCCAACCAAAATGTATCTATTGTAGTGGCTAGGATGTCAACGGGTTGGGTTCGGTACGGCTAATACTACCTCCATTCCGCACCCAATGATTTTTGGGTGCGGGTTCGGGGATTCCTCATTTAGTTTCTTGTGAATTTTTTTACACCCATTCTACACCCGCGCGGGTATTCACGCGTATTGGGTAATACTCGCCCAACAATAAAATTTCAAGTAATGAAATTTAATAAATACAAACATTGTTCATTTTCATATTAAAATGGTATACTGTAACTAGTGAAAAAAATTATCCTTTAAAATAATATTTTAAGCACACACTAGTTAGGGAATAAATAACATAGTTGATATTTTTCTTATAAATATACCGGGTATTTTCATGGGTATCTATTCGGGGCGGGTCGAGGATCCCCACGGGGCGGGTATGGCTCTATTCAAATCTACCCACCTTTTCAACCGGGTGGTATAATTTTTCCCATTTCCATCACCGCATATGAAATTTTCATATTTTTCCCTAAATCCATCAATTCGGATATCACAGGTTTCTGATAATTCCCGCCCTATTGGATTTAATAATTTAAGATAACGAGAAAAATGTAATCCATCTGCTAAATTGAGAGTACAATCATTATTTATTGAAATTAAGCATAATTATGAGGCATAATCGAAGTTTTCTCAAATGTGTATTGACGACCGTAATTTAGAAACTCAATCCAACATATAATAAAAAACTATATGTACTGTCAGCATCGAATTTTCACAGTAATTTCCAAGTCCTTTCGCTTTTCCTCCTCTAAAGCTATGATTAGATAAGAATGGTATAAGGATGAGAAATGAAAAGGATTGGAAATATAAAAGATAATTCAGGAAAAAAAAAATTAGGAAATTTAAAAGTTAGTTAAACTTATTTAAAAATAGAATTTTAAATTAAAAGTTAGTTAGTTTAATGTTTCTCTAAATTTTTTTCAACTTAAAAAAAATTACTTTTAAGTAAAAAGTAAAAAATAGATAATACTTACTTTTAAAAAGTGACTTTTTTTTTTAATCTATTTTTGATCAAACAAATTACAATATTACCTTTATGTTATATTCAAAACCAAATACTCTTTTATAAAACATATACTTTATAATATTTTCAATATTCAACAACTTAAAAATAACTTAAAATTCAATTTTGAAAACAACTTTTAATAATTTAAAAATCATTTTTTTCATAAAAACTACTTATTTCTTACCTTCTTAGAAGTTAAAAAAATTCACAATTGAAGAGTTTGGTGACCGAAACAAGGGGAGCCGCCTCCTCTCATTTACAGTCCGTGCTTCCTCTTCAAAACCACTCCCCAAAGCTCTAATGGAGTATTCCTCTCAAACCTACGGCAAAATCACCAATTCTTTCTGATTTCATTCTCAGTTTCTTCACTTCATCCCTGTCTAATCCATGGGGAAAATTCATGATTCCTGTCCATTTCTGTTTCCTTCTTCCTTCCGGTCCTTACCTTCTTCTCCGTCGGAATCAACTCTGCCGTCGTCGTCTTCATCGTCCCCACCACCATCACCATCATTTTGCTCTTCTCGGTCTGATTCCAGCTTCAATTCTCCTTATAAGTCTACGTCAAGCCTTCCCGGATTACCACGTTGCGATTCTTCTGCTTCAAGCCATTTCCGCCCGGCTGCTTTTGGACCTTGCGCTGCCTGCAAATTCCATAACCGCCGATGCTCTGAGAGATGCTACTTAGCTTCATTTCTTCCTCCGAACGATGTTCACAATTTTTCCGTCGTTGATAGCGTATTTGGATCTGGCAATGTCGTTGACTTCCTGCAGGTAGGACATTTTGGTTTTCTCCTTGCTAATTTGAAACATATCGATAATCATTTCCTAATGTGAATTTAAATTTTCGTTTCTGAAAACTATTTAGTATTTAGCTAGGAAAGAGCTTTTATGAATATGGAGTTCATCCTAGTCCCTTGTTTATTTGGTCGTTTAATAAGAATGAACAAGCTTGGTCGGGGATGTGACCAATCACCATCGATTTTAACCGTGATTTAAAACAAATTAAAGCAAGTAAATCATTTTTCAGTTTGTGAACGATCATTTTGCTTCACTTAAAAGTCAATACTATGTATTTGCACTTGCAGCGAAATGGCACCTCATCCTACATTCCGCTATTAGTGTTGTTGAGAGACACAGGCCGAGAAGATGGGGGAGTCCATTTGGATTCCAAGAATATTACTCTCTGTGAAACTGACGTACATAAGCAACTTGTTGCAGTGGTGAATTCTGATCATGTCAGAGAGCTGATTCAAGGCAGGGAGTTGATGAAACAGTTAAAGGTACATTTGAGCTCAGAATCATCAGATATGATTAGAGAAGGCTTAGTACAGAGTATTTTATCTTCGTTTGAGAATTCTCTATCGAGACTTAACTTGAGTGGGTGTATTAGTCAGCTCCAAAATGATGTTTCCCCTATTGTTATTGCTCGCAATGATCGTATGAGGTCTCAAGATTACGTGGAATGTACTGGAAGTGTGAATTTTGACATAGTTCACTGTGATGGTGCTAAGAAGAGGTGCAGAGTCAGCAGAGAGTGAGTTTATTTGTGCATATGTGTGTCTGTGTATGTATGTATGTATGCATGCATGTATGCATGCATGGATGCATGTATGCATGTATGTATGTATGTATCAGAATTAAGCTAACCTGAAGTCTAATGTTTTGCAGAGAAACATCGCCAAGATTGACAACTCATGTTAGAGATATCTCTGAGAATGAAGTGAGAGAGTCTTTAGATGATGAGCTTAACGGGACAAAATGTGGACAGGAAGATGGTGCTGGTACCAAACTTCCCAGGTTACCAGTCCTTTCTTATTTGAGATTTTTTTACAAAATTTTAAGGGACAATTATTATGAACTATATCAACCCAAGTTTTTGTCTGATCAAATAAGTTTTAAATCACATACGTTCCTAGCTATTATGTTATCCTCCACCACCAGCTGATGGCATGCTTCTTTCTAAATTTCTCATCTTATTTGCCATTATCTCTTAATACATTCATTTTTTGGACATGCTGATTTTAGTTTTCTTGTTCATCTCATTTTTATCTTCGAAACATCATCCATTGTGATATATTTTTTCGAAATTGTTTTCAACTGTTCGATATTTGGTAGAAAAGTGGTAGGAACTTGTTAGACTTAGACATCTTATATTTCATTAGATTTTTGTTTAAATATTTCATATATTTACTAGCATTCTACCATATTTACATATTAGATACATTCAAAAACTTTTTTTTATTGTAAGAACGTGGTAGCTACGAGGTAGGAAGTAAAAAACAAGTTGTTACTATGAAAACACAATAAAAAGCAAAAAGAAATATAAAGTTATGTTAATTGATGTTATTAATCTATTAGGGACATGGTAGGAAGTAAAAAAACATCGGAATCTATAAAAAAACCGGCTATGAATAGTGCCACTACAAATCAACGCAAATGCTTTTCCAGATAAACCAACGCCCTCTCGTCTACATCAAACATATTGTATTAACTAATTGGAACATGATAACTAAACAAACATACAAACATAAGTTTTAGAAGTAAGCATAACAAGTATGTGGTAGCAACGTGGGAGCTACCAGAATCAAACAGTTGGAAAAAAGAGTTTCGAAAAGTATATCACAATGGAAGGTGTTTCGAAGATAAAAATGAGATGGACAAAAAACTTTAAAGTGGGATGTCAAAAAAATAAACTGTTTGAGAGATAATAACAAAATAAGATGAGAAATTTTTTAAAAAAAAAGTATGATATCATATAATGGATCAGAAATGTATATATAGAACGTACAATGCAAAAAAAACAAATTTAAATGCAAGAAATTAGTTAGAGGGTAAATCAGTAAATAGTTTGTTCAAAAAGGATATTTATAACAATTTTCGGGTGGCTAAAAAGGCATTTGGATTCTGTATTAAGGCTGAACTTTAGATGGCTAGAAAGGCATTCTTTAAATTAAGTTCTGATTAGTCGGAACGTACTTTTGCATTGTTGAGCAAGCAGTCTAATGTTTTGCAGACACATTACCAACTTGGAAACTAAGTTCGAGAATTTGATCTAAGAAAGAACTAGAAGAGCCTTTTGATATAGCTGGAGAAAATATGAGAAGAACTATGTTGTCGGTGACAAACATCTCATTTTACCAAGTCTTTTATTGTTTGATTCTTCTTATAGGAGTCTTTTTCTTTCTTCAAGTTATGTATCATTTCTACTATTGTGCCTCAGTAGATGAGAGCCAAATCAATCGATAGACGTATGTGTAGAGTTTTATCCTTTCAATAATTGTCCTCCATCCATACACACACTCCCTACACATGCTCGACAAGCAGTGAACTTCGCATGAGAGACGATTATCAAATTCTTGCACACTCCCTAACTAAATGGCATGTTCTTGGGCTAGGTTTATGAACAGTGAAAGCAAGCATAGATGTCATATGATTGTTTTCTTTCGCTAGGTTTTAAATAGTGTTTTTGAATTGTTAGTGGGTTTGCAGAGGAAATGGAGAGCCTAGAAACCGCTGCACAAAAGACCAACGTCATTGGGAAGGAGATGACTCTGAACTTTAGCCCACATGTGTTTGCTGATGATCACTGCTTGCAAAATGTCACTCCATCTGATGATTTTAATGTGGATGAACTTTTAGACTTTTCTTATGAAGCTGATGGGCTTATTCAAGAAGAGGAGAAAGAAGCAGAAAGGCGTGAGAAATCCTCAATTCATTCTGTTTCTGTGAATTTGGCACAAACCCATTTTCATGCTAAAATCAGTGACCGTAGCTTTGATTTTACTGCTGTCCAACTCGGCGTTACGGTGCGTTTTCTCTCTCTTTAAGTTTCTTCATTGCTTGTTGTTTTTGTAAATAACTTTTAAGGTTGCCATTTTTATAGGTGGATGATTTGGCTAATCTTGAATGGCTTTCACATTTTGTGGAGGATTCCTACTCGGGATGCTTTGCTCCTTTCCCAGCCGGAGTTTCACTGGTAAAGCCTATGGAAGAGAACAGGATGGAGCTTTTTAAGAGTCCAGTCCCGGTTAGGGCCAGAAGTAAGCGATCAAGACGTGGTTGGTCCAGAACCACATCTTTAGGCTCTAGTTCTTCAACCTCTTTCTGCGCCCCTTTGAAGCGAAGAAAAGCATTGCGATCTGTTGCCTTTTCTTTCATCCAGTAACAGTTTTGGCATACACCCCCTCAATGTTGCTGTTATTCCTTATATTGTGTTTGTAATAAGAAGGAAAAATAATGTGAACCACCACCATGTCAATAGAAATTTAAATATGATGTCTTGCTGTGTCGAGAAAAAGGTAAAATTTTAAACGTGCCAATTTTTTTTTTAAAACTTTCATCCTAATATTTTCAATTTCTTGTTTGTTAAGATGTCTTATATTTTCAAATGCCAGATTTTGAATTGAGGACGTCGAAAATAGACACTGAAATTATTGGCAAGCATGTTTAAATCCGAATATTTTTGTTAGAGATAATAACTTTATCTTAATAAAATAATTTCACGAGTAAACTTAAAAAAAATGTCTTGTAATTGTAAGAGAATGAGGATAACACTGCCATATTTCCCCAAAACTCAACAATGCCCATTTCAATGGCCTTGTTCTCCTCTTCCACCCCTACCCAATTTCTTCCTCACAAACCCCAATTCGCCTTCAAATCTCTTGCACCCTCTAAGCCCCTCCTTATCCTTTCACCTCCAAAAGCCTCCGCTGGAAATGGCGCTGGAATTTCTGCTTCTTCTGCCGCAGTAGAGGAACTGAAGCCGGAGAGGCCAGTTTCTCAGCCTCCAGAGATCAAAGAGGCAGCTTTAGGGTCTAATGGCGCTGTGGCTGATGAAGAAGTGACGGTGGAAAGTAAATTCGTAGACCCTAGATGGATTGGAGGGACTTGGGATTTGAATCAATTTCAGAGAGATGGAACTACTGATTGGGATGCTGTTATTGATGCTGGTACGATCTCGGTGTCTTCATCTTTTTATTTGCTCTGCATGTCTAATTTTGTGTTCCTAATCTAAATTGTTTTTGTGTTAGCTTGAAATTGAACATCTACTCATTGAATGTCTTGTTGATTCAATTGATTGCAGTTCTTTCTCTAATTTGCTAAATTTCGTGGAATTGGACTTAACACAAACACTTGGTGTGCACTTTTTTACTTGGTTGTCAGATTCAATTAGTGGGTTAGAGGTTGGCTGGTCTCATGGCTAAATTGGGTGGGAGAAAAATTGGAAGCAGCTTAAGAATGTTTTAGCTGTCAAAATGTGATAAATATTCTGTTGTAACCACATATAACATCAGTCATACATTACCCAAAACTAGTGTTGATTGGAGTGTTAAAAGAGCTTCTTCCCATTGCAAACTCAACTTCTCTCACCATTTTTTTTATTGGAAAGATGACGTAAGTTGTTTTTGTATGCCTTCTCTAAATTCATGATTCATCTGATCAAGATTTCCTTTTTCGGGTTTTGACTGCCAATTTTCAGAGGTTAAGAGGAGAAAATGGCTGGAGGCTAATCCCGAATCGTCGAACAATAACGAGCCTGTAGTTTTTGATACCTCAATCATACCATGGTGGGCATGGATGAAGAGATTCCATCTCCCTGAAGCAGAAAAACTCAACGGTTTGTTATTTTTCATCAATTTAAGCCGAAAACTGCCATTTTTGGGATCTCTGATTCGTTACACGTGTTGTTCAGGACGTGCTGCAATGATCGGGTTCTTTATGGCCTACTTTGTGGATAGCTTGACGGGTGTTGGACTTGTGGATCAAATGGGAAACTTCTTCTGTAAGACCTTGTTGTTCGTGGCTGTTGCAGGCGTGCTTCTAATCCGTAAAAACGAGGACTTGGAAAAGCTTAAAAAGTTGCTTGATGAGACTAACTTTTACGACAAGCAATGGCAAGCCACTTGGCAGGATGATACCACTTCTAAAACTGAGTAGCTAGTAGCTACTATAGTTGTTTTCTACCTTGTTAGCTGATGCTTTCTGTAATTCTGGATTATAATTTAAAGTTTTCTTCGGGGTTTAATGTTACTCTCTAGAGCTTTACTGCATATTCTACTGCATAATTTTTTGGGATACATACCAGAATGTAAAACAAAAAGTCAATTGCACCAATATATAAACAATTTACACTACTACAAAATAAAAGAAATGACTGCGATAATCTTTGCTAATGTAGAAGATGTTGATTTTGCTGAAATGCTTATAAATCTTCTATTCCTAGTAAATTGTATGTGCTTAGTTAGAAACTTTTTTGTGAAGTAGATGTTTCAGGTTGTTGTAAATTAAAATTTATTTGTGTCTATCCGATTTGGATATTTTTTGGGTTGGAGAAGATGTTTGTATTTCTATCAAGGATTTGAGAATTGATAAATTTACATCTCCGTCTAATTGAATTCTGACTGGAATTAAGTAATGCATAATCTCAACCGATTCACTTTCTTTCTAAATAAAATTTGTGTAAAATAGTCTTTGGTAGTGGGTTTGAGTCAATATGCATCATCAAATATATTCTAATAGGAAAGGTGAACAATAAATAAAAGTTTCTAGAAATAATCGATCCAATGAACAAAAGACAGATACATTGGCAATCTCGGTTTGGCCTGCCTTATTTTACATTCCAATATCCTACTAAATCATTATGATTTATATTTTCAGTTTACATACATATATATATATATATAGAGAGAGAAAGGTTTAAACATGTATATGTTTGATTTGATCTGGGGTTAGTAAACACAACTTTACCTGCAAAATCATTATCATACATCATGCCAACAAAAACAACTGTAAGTTTGCTTTATTAATTAACATTTCTATCAGTGTTTTACATTCATGTTTTACAATGCAAAATAGAAGCTGAAAATCAAAATTGATAGCAGGCAAAGTTAAGGAAGAAGGGAGTGGTAGTAAGCATATATGTGGAGAAACCAACCAAGAGAAAAAACACAATTCATCACCACCACCATTACCATGTTCATCTCAAACAACAACAACAACGATATCAAACTGGTAATAATAATAATAATGTTATTGCAGAAAAAGGGCATAACAGAAGAGCTGAGCTTCTCCTATATTCTCGTCGCCTTAGAGAGTCCGCTCCTCCAAATTCACTCGTCTCCCCTTTTCGCAGTCCTCCTACAAATGTACCTTACTAATCTTTTTTTTCCTTGAATTTCATACAAGTTATGGTATGTATGTTAATGATCAGCATATATGACTTGCGATTTCTCTATTGACCATGAACCATTTAATTTATTATGTTGCCTAAAAAATGAGATACGAATTCTCCGTATTAGGTATTGTAATTATCTTGATTTAGCAAAAGATTAGATTTTTCCTTGAAAGATGAGATGGTGATATTGGATATTGATTGTGGTAGGTAGGTGCAGTCCAAAAAAAGGCAAAGCGTAATAACAAGTCTCCTACATGTCCAGTGAACTTGCAAATTTTCAATCTTAACTTTTGCAAATCTTCAAAAAGTGTCCAAATCAAGCAAGGAAGCGAAAAAACGAATCCGGCTGGACCGTCCATCAGATCAATGATTAAAAGCCTAGAGGTGAGTGACAATATAATTTTTTTACTAATGATGCAAATTGTAGAAATGATACCTTTTGTTTCCAATTTTGCTTCAGGCTACGAAAAAGAAGGGTTTCGTTTGGAGGATAGTGTCCATGCTTAAAAAGCGTCGATGAAGCTTCAGCGTATGCAAGAAATCAACCTGCTTTTGTACTATTTATAGTATGCAAATTAACAGATTTTTGACCTTCTGTTTTAGAAGATAAGCCAACAAAATAAATGCCTTTGTTATCGCTGTTCAGAGCAAAATGTGATAAACAATTTCTTATTTTCACAATTTTAGTATAATGAATAGCTTAACATGTAAAATGAGAAATTTTTGATTCGAGAATACAATTTTTTACAACTTTTTAATACGCTTGTACATTAAAGAAATCAATGCTTTAAAGTGGCTTGATTACGTTAACAATTATAGGAGGGGCGGTGTATCATTTGCAACAATTCCAACTGTTGCATTTTCGTATTCAAAATTTCAGGTTTAGCTTTTGCTAGACCATTGTCCAATGAACTAATATGGTTACTGACAACTTTCAATCTAGATGTCAATTGTCTCTTTATTCTTTAAATCCTATTAATTGCCTTTTCACTATCATAATTTCTACTTGAAGATGAAATTATTTATAACTTTATATACTAAACAAACATACAAGGTATTTGTCTCATAAATTTTGGATTATAATACCTATAAAAATTCAAAAATTGAAGAATGAAATAGCTTTTAATTAAAAAAATATAAAAAACTTGGTTGGACAAAAGATTAGAAAATTAAAAACCAACCAATAAGCGACTTATTTATTTATTATAAGGAAAATGAATTTCGATTTAACGAACAAATAAATAACAATTTTCCTAGTCAGCAAACATCCACTGACCACTCTTTAGTTCAGTGAAAGACCCGGTGGCTGCTGTTTCTTCTTCTTCTTCTTCTTCTTCTTCTTCTTCTCACTTACCCATTTGATTCCAGTTCAACCATTTCCTGATTCAAACGATGAAACCAATTCCAACTTTATCTCCACATTCTCTCCTCCTGTTCATCTCACTCCTATCAAGTAATTCCTATTTCCTTCGTCTTTTGTTTTTCTCATTTTGCTCTATTTTTATGCTTCATTGCTGTGAACTTGTTATTGTCTTGTCTCTAAAGAAGAAATCATCATATTCTTCTATTATTTTGCTTTCCTTTATCGATTTTTGTATTGTTTTAGGCTGGATAGAGATTGGTTTGGCTGATGGAGGGTTCTGCTCGGCACCTTCAGTATTCGATGGGGATAATGATTCCAAATCTATTTACTGGAAAGTCACAAATCCTACGCTTTCTCCTTCGCATCTACAAGGTCATTTATCTCCTCCCTACTTTTTGGGCTTCTTGTTCAGCTGATTAATGCCTAGTTTTCAATACTTCATAGTGCAATCAATTATGAAGAGGGTAATTGTGTATATGTTTTGGTTCTGCTAACGATATAAGAAACCCTTAAATAAGTTGCACCTTTGTGGGCTTGAATATGGAAAAGTTGAGGGACAAGTTTTGTATGCATTCCTTGTGAGATTTTAAGTTTGATGTTTCAGTTTCAAACTTACATTGTGATGCATAGTTTAAGCAATTGTGGCTTCGTAAGTGCTGTTTGTTCGTTCTAGGTTTTAGTATTTTAGTGTAATTGGATTGACTAATTTAACAATGCAATCGTGGTATATCATCAAACAAGTCAAGGAGAGTGCGGAGTGTATGCTTATCCAGAATCTATCATGATTTGGGGGTCCGGGGGTAGGGATGGCAATGGGCCGGATCTGGATCTGATTTGGACTCATATTTCTATTATTTCAAGGTTAGCCCAAGGTAGATGGTACTTGTGTCAGCCCTTAAATGATGGAAATATGGGTCCAGATCAGATCCAGATCCGGCCCATCCTTATCCGGGGGCAGCGCCCCTAGCGGGGTCAAGCTACAAAGTTAGCTCGAACAGAAAATATTTTTGTTATTACCCCTGAAAGGTCATGTGTTTTCGAAACCTGTATTAATCCCAAAAATTCATGTCCACTGGACAAAAATAAATATCTGAACATCACAGTATTTTCGCATTCAAAGTTCTTGTTTGAACATTCTGATTCTATCCGATTGAAAATCTGGTAGCACCCCCAAAATAGTTCAATCTGATAGTGTTACCACCTTTTCAGATTCATCCGAGTAATCCCCTAATTCCAACACTAAGTGCTCTGATTTGGAATTTTGGTGAGTAAGTGATTAAAAGTTATGGATATACCATGAGCTTCGTGCTATTTTTGGCATGTTTCCACCCAAAATAAGCACACCCAAAATAAGCAATCTGTTATTTTTGCCATCATATAAGATTCTAATGATAATATGATATGAAAGACAAAGGCTTGTAAGTGAAGGCTTTAAACTTATGAGAATCCAAGCACTGTTGTTAAAAGCGCTAGGCGCCCTCGAGGCGCTATACTTCCAAAATGCCCGAGGCGGGAGGCGCCACAAAGGCGCCCGCCTCATCAAAGTGAGGAGCTACATGGTTAAGAAAATATATATTCGTATGCTAAACAGCAAAAATATACTTCGAAAATAAGTAATTTAGAATCAGACAACATTTTAATGTGAAAAACTACTAAGATAAACTCAAAACAAAATAAGGTTCTCAAATTAAAATTTAAATTACTAAGCCAATATTTCAAAAGCT
>CATIWQ010133479.1:0-10141 GCA_949673415.1 Euphorbia schlechtendalii | reverse complement strand
TGTAATTATACACTTATCATGACACATAGACATATCATAAACTTCGAAATAGAAAGTATAAGTAGAAAGCAAAGCAAAGTTGTAAGGTATGCAAGTGAAAGCTAAAGTTGATCAAACCATATCCACTCTTTAATGGGAGTCGTCAATTTTCGCAATTCCTACGTCTGCTTTGAATTTGGTCTCGACTCGTACAAAACCTCTGCTAGGATGCTATTCTTTGTGAATATCAAATAAAAGAATGTTGAAGAACGAAAACTTTTATTGATAAGTGATTTGCAAGTACACTTATACAACAATCACTCTAATATGTAGAGAAATATAGTGATCGAAATAAGGATTCAAATCACTTATACATTTTCTCGCTTACACTTATGAACATAGTAAAAACTAGATAATTTCACTCTCTTTCTATGCACACATTATATCTCTCACTTTTTCTAATTCCAATGTCACACCATGCATGAAATTTGTAAGGTTTGGAGCCCTATTTATAGAGTTTGAAGGGTTGCGTCTATCCATACGAAGAGTTGTGTCCATTGACGAAAAATTGCATCACTTCATTGTGATTGGTTGAGTTAATTTGATCTTATTCATAATGGATAGGCACCTTTTCATGATTGGTTTACTTCCAAAAGGATTCTTTTCATTTGGTAGTTGATCGCGGTTGATGGTGGTTGATCGTTCTTATCTGGCGGTTGATAGTTAAGAAGATTTGACCAAAAAACCGTCCAAGTCACGACCGCGATATACAAGTCGTGAACGTGAATACTTATTTGGCAATTTTTTGTTCTGAAGAATACTATGTCACGACCGTGAAATGTGTTTTTCTTCAGAATTCTCCTTGTAACTTTACCATCTTTGACAGCTTCAATCCTAAACCAAATCTTTAAGTTCCACGCATCTTTTCGCACCTTTTTCACTTTTTTTACATAGAATTCGACTTTAGATCATTTTACTCCCAAAATTTACCTAGTATATGCATTTGCACCAAAATCAACTACATACCACGTGAAATCTTTTATATAAAGTATAAAAATGACTTAACTATAGTGTTTAGTGTATAAAATTATAATGATAATAAGTGTAATTATACACTTATCATTGATGACGATTGGGGGTTAAATAAAAAATTTTGAATTTTTATCCTATTTCTTCTCACAAGGGTGAGAACATTGGTAAAGAGATTGAAATTTGTTTGTATGCATGGGGGATTAAGAGTGTCTTTATTGTTACTGTGGATAATGCATCATCAAATGATGTAGCAATTAATTACTTGAAGGGAAAGTTGATTAATTGGGAAGCTTGTTTTGTAAAGTGTCAATATATGCATATGAGATGCATTGCTCATATTCTGAATTTGATAGTTAGTGATGGTTTAAAAGATGCCTCTGAGGTGGTCCTAAAAGTGAGAAACTATGTTTGATACATTCGACAATCTCCTTCTAGGTTGAGTAGATTTCAACAGTGTGTTAAGATGGAAAATATTGATTGTAAAAGATCATTATGTTTAGATGTGCCAACTAGATGGAACTCCACTTACTTGATGTTAGCCACTGCTGAAAAATTTGAAAGAGCTTTTGATAGGTATGATAAAAGCATGGATCCCTACTTTAGCTTTAACATGATTGAATTAGGAGGATTGCTTAAACCTGATAAGTGGGAGGAGGTTAGGGCATTATGTGAGGTGTTGAAACATTTTTATGATGCTACATTGCACATTTCGGGATCCAAGTATGTCACATGTAACTCAATTTGGACAGAAATAACGTATTTGCATAGTGAAATTGTTGATCTGATGAAGTTTCATGAAAATGATGTGTTTAAATTAATGGGTGGGAAGATGAAGTTAAAGTTTGACAAGTATTGGGGGGACCCAAAAAAAATGAACAAGTTGATTTACATGTCTGTGATCTTTGATCCCCATGAGAAAGTTGTGGCTTTGGAGTTTATTCTCCAGGAATTTTATGGCTAAGAACAAGGTTCGGCTTCATTTGTAAATGTCAAGAATGAGTTGATGAACTTGTTCAATGAGAATAAAGCAAGGATTCAGCCAGATAATGTAGTAGATATCAGTGGATCAAGTGCACAATTGGATGATGCTAAATGTGATTCTTCGAAACCGAGACTACTTCTGAGGGATAAGTATAAGAGAGCAAGATTGGGTGATCCTTCCATAAGAAAGAAAACGAAATTAGAATACTATCTTGATGAGGCTGTGGTGGATGACAAAGAAGATTTCGATGTGTTGAGATTGTGGAAACTTCATTCAGAAAGGTTTCCTGTACTTGCTGAAATGGCAAGAGATGTATTGGCTATCCCTATTTCTACTGTTGCTTCTGAATCGACATTTAGCATGGGTGGAAGACTGCTAGACTCATTTAGGAGTTCTTTGACTCCTAAAATTGTAGAATCATTAGTTTGCACTCAAGATTGGCTTAAACAATATTTCAATAAGTTGAGCATTGAAGAAAATATACATGATCTTGAGAAATTTGAGAAAGGTATAAATTTGTGCTTATTATTCTATTTATAAAGCTTAATTCTTCTATTTTCAATTAATTGTTCACCTATGTCAGATGACTAACTATGGTTTTCTTTGAACTTTTAGAATTGGATGAGAATAATTGCAGGGGCAGTGGCAGTGGGACGGGTATCTTTTATTTTTACATTTTTTAATTTCATTATATTCACTTCCTCTGATTGTGTTTTATTGTTCTATTTGTGTTGTATTATTGTGTTTGTATCTTGGACTCAATTATTATCCTATTTGTTTTCTTTTTGAGATTCTGTATATTATTTTATTTGCTCTGTATATTGGAATCTGTTTATTACTTTATTTGTATTGTATTTTTCAGCTTCAACAGTGATGACATCTTGATAAGGAGGAGTCAATACAATAGTGCAGAAAAAACTGAAGCTTAGTATTAGCTATGGAATTTTTTGGACTTATGGTTATAGTATATTGGATTGTAAATTTTTGGACTTGTGTTTGTAATTTGTGGATTTGTTTTGCTGTGGAATTGCTACTAGTTGTAACACTTACAAATTGAACCATTGTAATACGTACTATTGGACTTGTATTTTGGATTCAAAGTTAAGTTTTGTACTGTAATGATAATTGATTATAAATTTCGGTTCAGTTCGGTTTTTAACTGAACCGAATAAAAAAATGTCGGTTTGGTTAATTCAGTTTTTATTTTTATTTGGTTTGGTTCGGTTAAAAAAAATTTCTTATTTAGTATTCGGTAATTCGGTTCGGTTCGGTTTTTACCGAATCACACCCCTAATCTTGAATGTTTGAATTCTTTCCTTTTATAAAAGATTAACTCTCTTCCTATATCTCTTTCTAGGTTTTTTTTCATTCATTAATATAAAATTTCAAACTTTTATTAGAAAGGAAAGTCACAGTTCCAAACTTTTAAATATTATTTTGTAAAAATTGTAAATCAATTAAAAAATTAAATAATATTTTCAATTAAATATTTTTATATTATTTTCTTCATTTTTAGATTTAATAGTATATTTTTAAAATAAAGCTTTAATTATAGACATTATAAATAAAAATTCTTTTTCTTCCTGGTTGATTATACACTCCAACTTAGATTTAAAAATTAGATTTATTTTAATTCTGAAAATTGATATATTTGATGAGTTAAGTTTTATTTCTTTTTTTATTTTTGATATTAGTAATTATTAAAGATCATAAACTTTTTTTATATTTTCTAACCTTGTCGTAGTCGATTTACCGTCACCTATTTTATCTATTTAAAATTCCATCTCCCCCACTGCTTACAATGCTGAGATATTATTTATTAGTATAACTAACTGCATGTCCTTTTTCTATTACATAAATTTCTCGTTCTCCTCAAAATTGTGAAAAGACTCCAACCAATCAAGATCTCTTATTTAAGGAAGAATGCACCAACAAAAACAATGTATTCATATGTACACAATTTCATTAAAAAAACAGAGCTAAATGAATTTGGTATTTACCAATATGTAAATGATATTACAAAAATAAATCAAAACAAAAACAGCTATTACAAAACTGAATGAATGCTAAAAATAAAGAAACAGTTCTTCTTCTACAGATTGATGATTCCCCTTTTCAACCATCAAAGAGACACGAAAACCAAACCCGAAAACTATTACATGAAAGAACGCATTCTCGGCCTGGACAAAGATTGGCCTCCATCAACCATAATAGTTGTACCGGTCATGTATCTCGAGCCGTCACTGATCAAGTAAATCACTGTTGACACCAAATCTTTCTTAATATCAAGCCATCTTTGTATAGGCACCGCCTCTTTAACCATCTTTTCCGCTCTTTCCTTCCCTACTGACAACGCGAATTCATCTTCTAAGTGCAAACCCCGCGCTATCGTGTTCACTCTTATCTTGTATTTCCCCATTTCCATCGCTGAATGCTGAAAACAAAAAGGCGGGTTTTTAAGACATTGGCTTTTTCGTAAAGACAAGCTTAATAATAGGACTTGTTGGGACAGTTTAATTTGCTTACTCTGGCTAACTGCTGAATTGCAGCAGAACATGAACCGAAAGCAGCAGCGCCTGGATAAATTCCTCTCTCGGCACCGATTATGGAAGATAAGAAGATTATTGATCCTCCTGTGCCTTTATCACGCATTCTTTTTCCAACAGCTTTTAGGAGAAACCATGGGGCCATAAAGTTTATTCTCGCTATCTTTTTGAACTCGTCTTCGGTTATTTGTAGAGGGTCTTGCATTTTTCCTGTTACATGCAGAAACAAAACATAGTTTTTTTGAGTATGTAGATCGAATTTATTGTTCAGAAATCATCATTATTCCCAGGAGTAAACTTTTACTTTAATATAAATAACTCTAAAGAAATCGCACCAAGATTTAATCCCCGTTCTGGCGAGATTCTCCATTATTTAAACCGGAGAAGATAATTTGATGCCATTATTTTTACCCTATCTGCAGCTATCTATCCTCCTTTCAAACTAGGCCTAGACAAAAGAAAATTTACAAGGTCTTGTATGACAGCATTGGTGATTCCCTATAGTATGGACTTTTTTAGGAATTTTGTCTTTGGTTCATTGTGATCTACTTTAGTATGGAGACAAAGTATAAAATAATTCCCCCATTATCAGAGTAATGTAATAAATCATGACATATGATAAGGCTGTAAAAGTTAAAAGGTGTGCACAACATAATTTCAGACTAGCAGTCACACATTTTTTAACAAGCATAAAGTATTAAGGTTTTCAGATATAATGAACTAACTCCACCATAAATTGTCCAGTTCCAAAACTAGTTTCTCTAAAAATTTTAGAAATACCCTTGTTTTTGCTAAGTATCTCCCTTGTATCTTTCTTTAATTGATCTGTTTTATTCTTGACCTTTTGACCAAAAAAGGGAAGTAACTTACCTTATGTTTTCCTCTATTTTCTTCTCCACTCTTTGACTAAAACAAGAAGTAATTTACCTTCTTCTCACAATTTTCTCAGTAAAAGAGGTCAAACAGAATATAAAAACTTCAAACATATATTCTGGTTTCCGTATTACAAAACAGCAAAGGTCTGATATTTGATGCAATAGGGTCACAAATTATCTTTTACCAAGTAAGTTTCAGACAAGGATAAGTTGAATATATATATATATATAATGACCTTGACTTTTTCAATACTCTGTCCTTTACCTTTGAATAAAATATTCCACCATAGGTAGTTGGAATTAGAATATGAATATAACAAGCATTTAGAACTTTATAATTTAACAAAGGAGCAGTACAAGATTATGATATACTATTATATGGGCATTTGTGATTTCTTAAAGAGCTATTTTATGCCTTTTCGGCACCAAATGTCTGTAGTTAGATTATTAAAAATTCACTTTTGTTTTAACTTACAAAAATTAGCTTGAACACCGAAAAAAAACTATGCAAATAACCCCAGCAGAAAACACAGTAACAACTAAACCAAAACCAAAACCAAAACCAAACCGGGGATAAGTTAATCACAAAGTGCAAAGATATAAGTCTACATAAAATTATAAACATATAATAATATCCAGGTTAATAATAACTGCCAAAAGGGCCAAACAGAGTGAAACGGATAAGGAACAAAAGGGAAATCACAGGAAAATGACCTTCATATGTATAGCAATGAACAAATGCATCAAAATCCCCCAAAATATTGCAGGCCTTTTCAACTGCTTCATCGAAAGCTCCTTCCCTTTCCTCCTCCATATCCACTCCTACAATCTCCACCGGAGACAAAGTCCCCTTCACTGAACCGGCAATTTTGTCGCGCACATTTCTGAGCCGGTTCTCATCTCCCATCAAAACCAACCTAATTGTTCCAAACAACACGAGATTTTCAATTAATTTCAAATCCATTAACGTAGAGAAACTGAATCTACACACAAAATTATAAAACAAAAAAGATGAGCTGAGAAATCGGTCGTTTTACAGATAACGCATTAAACAGTCGAAGCAACCAAACGGCCATTGCAAGAGCTAATCAAGCATTAATGATAAGAGAATGATAACCTGCATCCTCGAGTGGCTAAATGAAAAGTAATGTACAGAGAAATCTCATCTCCATTGGAAGTAAGCAAAACCTTCTTTAATGGATTTTCCATTCACTAAACAAAACCCGAATCAACTGAACAAGGAGAAGAAACGAAAGAAACAAATGAACAGATAGAATAGAAATGGCTAGTTTAGGAGAAGCTGACTGTTTTTATAGGCACATTATCTAATTTTAATAAAGACAAAAATTACACGTTCGCTAACTATTTTACATTGTCTTTAAACCAAATTTTTAAAACACTGTAATCTTTTAAAAAATTTCATTTTATCAAGACTCTACAATTAACAATATTAATAAAATTATGCCTCTTATCACTAAAAAAACTAAATTATTAAGGGAATGTTAGTTTCTATTTACTAAAATTGTTTTCCTTATCGATATATTAAATCACCCTGCTTACTTTATGTTAGTTGATTATTTACAATGGAAGTTCTCAATCGTAGAGTGAATTTGTAATCAGGGTCATCAAAATCATCTTGGAATTTTCAATTGCAGAATAAATTTGTAATTTGGTTAATCCATTATAAAATAACCGAGTGATTCGATTTATTTTATGAACAAATTAAAGTCATTCATTTTCAAATAGATGGTTATGATGATTAAACTTTACTATGTAGTTGGATTTAGTAGTTAGAATCTTGGAGAATTATAATCCTGGTATAATAATTTGGTCCTGTCACAAAATGTATGTTTAAATTATTTTTTTATGTCAAGTGTTTGGTCTTCCTTTTTTTTCCTGAGCTTTTACAAGATTTAAATTTGAAAAATTTATAGTAAAATGTGATTTTACTCATGGAACGAAGAATGTGAGTTTTATTTTTCTTTTTAAACTAATTCGCTCTGTTTTGAATTCTACTCTTTGCATATATATTTTTAATAACGTGCATATTTTATTCTACTGTTTCTTTAACGATAATTTTATTTTTTCTATTTTTACATGTTTTTCTACGTATAAAAATTAATTTTCAAATATTGCAGTATCAATCTGTCCGGAAAATTGATTACACGTGTCATAGACATTTACAGTCTATCAGAAACACATAATAGTCATACTCATAGCATCTAAAATTGCTTCGAGTAGATTATAGATCAAGCATTCTACAGTTATAAAACTTAGATGAGAGACATCCTCATGTACAAAAACAAATTACTCTTTTGTAAGATATTTCGGGACAGAAAATAGAGATAATTGATGGAACTAAACTATAACTTCATGGATATGTTATTCGGTTATACATGTCTGAATGGGTATTATGTTAGTTGAGGTATATGTGCATATCATCTAACCGCCACAAGTGAACAAGGATTCATCAGTAACATTATGCGTACGTGTCCGCATACTAATTTTTTTAATGATGACGAGTCATCTATAAAGTTGATTCCTTGTGACCAATGTTTTAATGTATATTTCTTCTAAGACTTCAAAGTAGATTTTGTTATAATAAAATACACAGTAACACTAAATTTAAACTTGAAATTTTTAATTAAAATCAAGCTCAATAAACCGATACTACCTCCGATGCCGAAAAATGATCGTTTTAGGATTTTCATCAGGACTAATAAAACATTTATTTTTATATTAAAACTACTAATTTATCATTTTTACATTATCATAAAATTCTCATTTTTTTTAATTATTACCTTGTAATTTCATTTTATATTTAATCTCTTTCTTAATTAATACAATGACAAATCAGGAAAAAAAATGTTACTGTGTTACATTGATATGTAAGAATAATAAATAAAAAATGAAATTTTAGTTAAAATGACAATCTTTCGACATCGGAGGGGTAAAATTATTAAAATATACAAGTGAAATTGCAAGTTTAAAAGGCGGATTTAATTGAACAGAACCGATAGAAATTTTTTCACTACCTCCCTTTTTCAATAATTATCTTTCTAGGATTTTTGAAATTTTTTTAAATAAATATCGATTAAAAATTTTAATACACATTTTATTTAACTTATTTTTATTTAATGCACGTTAAAATAATAATTATTTAAAAAGGGATACAGTGAAACAAAATTAACAGACACAGCAAAAAACAAGAGCAGACAAATTTAAAGCAAAGAAAAGATGAGAGGGCAAATCGCAATGATGAGGACAGCTAGAGCAGGGGAAATTGGGACAACATTAGAACACTTTGCTCCTTATTAACTTTATGCAATTACAATGACAAATTTAGAGTGGAAAAAAAAAGTAGATAAGCGGCTATTATTGATTGATTATTGGATCATTTATATTCACATAACTAACTGTATGAGATGTTCAACAGGTAGATATAGCGCATCACAGAAATTTATCAATGTTATCGTTAAGGAATGGAGTAGAAAAAGAATTTATTACTCTATTGCTAAAGATTTTCAATTTTCGTTTATTTAAAAATTTTATAAGTTTTTATTAAAGCAATGTAAATCTAAAATTGTTTTATATTATATTTCACTATTGCAGAATAAAAATAGTTTGAGATATGCAGATATGCATTTAACAAAAATAACTAAATCAACTGAAAACATTGTTTTATAATTAGTACTATTTTCATTTTCAAATCTTAGATAACTTACATTATAAAATTAGATATTTATGAATTACAATTTTCAAGTATATTGTCTATATATGTTTATGGCAAACGATTGTATCTACTACTATTAGTTAAGACTTTTGCTTTAATTAGAGGTATGGATTCCGGATACAACAAAAATGGTTTGAGATTTAAATAAAGGAACCATTTATCAAAAAAAGAATGATTTAATAAAATGATATTGGTGGATAAATAATTTTTTATTCATTCTGAAAACTTGGAATTGTATTGTGATGATGCCATAAATTTTGGTGGTTAAAACAAAGAAAGTGGCGATTAATGGGTGGCTTGGCTGCTCTTTGAATGAACCGTTGGACGAGATTGAACGACGTTTCTTTCAGTTGTTATAAATTTGGGACCCACCTAACTTTCATTTATTATTCTCCACGTCAGCTCTTCATTTAAATAAACAATATTCCACTATATGAATAACTGAATTTTAAATAAATAGAAATATTAAAATATAAGAATTAGGAAAAGAAATAGAAGTAGCGCGTCAAATGTTTGTTAAGACCGTTTTAATAAAAATGTAATAGAAAATGAAAACGAAAAAGCATGTGAAATATGAGACAAACAATGAGAAGCTTCTGAACAACATGGAAGTCAAATTGAATAAACAGTTCTGTTTTTATTTTCTTACATTTGGTCTGAAACCTTGTTTTCATATATACTAACTATGTCTATAACTAAGCTTGATAGTTGATATTATTTATGTTTATCAATGAATGCTCACTCACAACTTATATGTAATTGATTTTTTTATATATAAAAACATTAACTGAACGAAGTAGAACTATCTATAACTACCACAAAAAATAAGTACCTCAGAGTTGGTCAAAGTCCTTTCAAGTTCATGTAATAGTTCAAGTTTTTCAATACCTGCTGAGATTTTATGCTTCAATTGACTCATCTTAATTTATATGATCACTCATTTCCATTAAATTCAATATTGTATTTAATGGAAATGAGTGATCATATAAATTAA
>CATIWQ010133476.1:0-10506 GCA_949673415.1 Euphorbia schlechtendalii | reverse complement strand
TATATATATATATATATATATATATATATATATATATATATATATATATATATATATATATATATGTATGTATGTATGTATGTATGTATGTATGTATGTATGTATGTATATGTATGTATGTTTGTATATGTATATGTGTGTGTATTCCCAACTAGGTTGAACTTGGCTTCCCAACATTAGTTAATGTTCTGGTGAATGTTTGTGGAACAACAGACCCGAGTTTAGTCCAGATTGAAGGGGTATTTTAGTTGGCTGGGTACATAATAATAACCCTCCTCAGGTTTGGCATAATAGACTAGTTACTCCCTGTGTTTTAAAAAATTAATTTATACTGTATTTTTTTAATAAAATAAAATTTGTAGAAGTTCGTGAGAGGAAAAGAGCCCGGAGAAGGCAAGGGTGTAAGTGGAAGAGACAAAAGAGTGCAATGAAAAACTTTACAATTTTTTTTAGGTTAAACCGTAATTTTAACTATTGTGTTAGTATATAAATTTGTGTATCATTATGTTCAATTTTGTACTTCATATACATTATTTGAGTAAAGTAAAGTTCGTATATCATTAATGATTTTAAATCTTCATATTAAGAATATAATATGACAAAGATAATACGTATATTATATTTGTAAAAATATAGGGAAGGTGTTAGAAGCGAATCCAGAGATTTTTTTACATTAGGTTCAAAAATTGTCATAAAGAATTTATTATTTTTAAATATATGTAAATATATGCTGAAATGAAAAAATAGATATTAGAGAAAAATATTATAAACTAGGAAAAAGATGGAAAAAAATAATTTATCATTGTCTAATTCATCCATTGATCAATTCATAAAAATTAAAATTGAGTCTTTTATAAAAAATAAAATTTTATATATAATTTTAAATGTAACTTTTTAAGAAATTGAACCTGGAACTATCCCTAGATGTTAGTGCATAGTAAAATATCATGTATATTATATAAGATAAATTTAAAAAACATGTAATGTGTTGTGACTACTTTCCAAAAGAATTATTGCGAAATTTTTTTTTGTAAAAGTGTGTCTTTGATTTCAAAATTAAGCAAAGGAATTTTAAAAAATATTTTCATAAAAAATAATCATGTTACGGAAGGTATTTTAATCATTTAACAATCTTATGATATAACTGATGAGTGGAAAATTGTATTAGGCAATCACTACATTATCGATGACCTGTTGTATTACTTGAAAAATGTTTCTTAAAGCGTTAAAATTGTTACAACATCTATTGCAACACTTATTACAAAAAAATTGATAGTTTAAATTGTCTTGCAATAGGTGTCTGTTGCAACATATTTCGTTACATATAACATCCCACCAAAATATGTTGCATTAGATGGTTGTTGCGTCACTTTTATATCCTATTGCAACTCGATATTTGGTGTTGCTAGAAACTCTCTCGCGTCACGGTTAATGTCTCTTAGTAACATAGTAACACTTTTTTGATGCAATGACAACAATCTTTTGTATACTTTATTTATCATTTGCATCACTTTTATTTAAGTTTGCAACATTTTTACATTACACTTAATCTCACATGTGCAAAGCGTTTTCCCATTATTGTAACACTATTTGCAAGCATTTGAGTGCACAATTGCAACAAAATTCTACTGTATTGTAGCCTTTTTGTTTAACACATTGTAATGCTGACGAAATATATATTATTTATATAATTTAAATATTCCATAACACATACTATGTAATTGTTTGAAAATCTAGAAAAAAGATAATTGTAAAAAAATACATGATATAAAACTAAAACATCATAATCTAAACATCCCGATCTATCTCCATACAATAAATAATTTCATTTCTTTGGTTTATCTTCAAGTATTGTAGTGCATAATGTTGGACAATCAAGGTCGGTATCATTACCTACTAGAAAAGAAAACTAAAGCAAGAACTAGAGATAAAAACGTAAGATGTAAACTTAAATATCAATATAAGTTGCAGACCTTTTAAACATCATGAAACAACCCAGATTCTATAACAAATTCAAACAAAAATGAAACTACTTGAAAGGCATTGTAAGTTTCAGGTGAAATATTCAGTCTTCGAAGAACAAAAGATATGACATTTGACCTTTGACTGAAGCAGCCAACCAAATCAGCCTAGGTATAGAATCTTTAAACCAAACACGTCGGGTGCTTGTATAAATTTCCCCTAAAACATCCTTATTTAAAGCATTTCGAAAAAAAATCAGAAAAAGGAAGAGTTCCAATTAAGACGAGCTACAATATTCTAAGTCATACAAAACATATGACATTAGTAGTCACCAAGAATATATATTCTTTAGCCCTATTATTATTAATCTATACTTGTTGCGTAAACAAAACACAAACTGAAAATTATATTAGCTAAGAAGCTTCTGAATTTGACAATCCAAATTAGGGCCAGTAGAAAGATTACACAGATAACCATTAAAATTACCATGCGGGAAACACACAGAGGTACAATTCACAGGTACAAACAAACCAAATAAGCGAAAAAGCACAAGCATTGAACATCAACTCACCACTTAGCAGATGTGTGAATTAGTCTACATATATTAAGTAAGATGTACCTGACCTGATAACCGTGTGAAAAATAGCAGGGGATCCAGACAGACTGCAAATTCTACAACACAATTTCAATTTTAAGACCAACTTATTCTTAATGATTAAAGTGGATAGGATATATGCATACTAAAAAAAGAGCAACTCTAACATATTTCAGAAGAGCCACAATGATTGTGCAATTGACAACCAAGGATAATTATGTAGAATTAGAGAATTGAAGAATGAGACAAGGAAGAAAAAAATTAATATACAAGAGAGTCCAAAAACTGAATATGGTCTCGTTTAATTTGAATCTTGTTGCACCTTTTCACAACCTTGGAGTCTTAGACTTGATCAAAGAAAGAAGAAAGGCAAAACGTAGTGAGTTGATTAAGAATACAATACAAGAAGTTCAAGTAACATCCTATACAAGATCTAATTTGAATTGGGATTATAACAAAAGAAATTATTTTTTCTACACTCCATGCAATTTTAATATTGAAAAAGTAGTCGCTTTTACAGTAACTGCAATTAACAATGGAATATTAAGTTCAGGGGATTCATAATGCTTTAATCGCACAAACGCAAGTTAGACAAGGAAAAATGCCTTTATAAGATGTTAGATACCTTGAGGTTTCTTGTGCCTATTGACCTTTGTTTCATTTTCAGTAACGGGCTGCAGTTTTTCTGTAAGATTAAGGAAACATCGCATCCAAACTTGAGAGCAGAATTATTGTCTTCCGACTGACGATGCAAAAAGAATGAATTTGATCATCCAGCTAGATATTAAAATATTTAGGTCTGAAAGCAATTATAGAGAATAAGATCATAATCTGAAATTTACTAAAACAACTTAAGACCAATCTAAGTAGCACATATCGAATCTAATCAATTTAAAACGTTCTAGTCTGAAGCCCGCCTTTTTTGCATCAGCTAAAAAGGTAAACTAGGTTTGGAATTGTCCGACAGAGTAAAATGTGTTGTGAGTTATTTATTAATATTAGATAATATATTCTTGTACAGGAAATAATAAACATAAGGTATAATCTTATACAAACTCTGATTTGAATAGAATAGCAGGTCTTATGGAGGATCGGTGGTTGGTGGCAGGGGACTTTAATGTGCTTTTGTTTGACTCGGAACATATGGGAGGGAGAGCTAGGAGATCTAGAGTTTGTGGAGGTTTCTTCAACCTGATGCACTTTCTCTCTCGTGACTTGGTGGATTTGGTCTATTGGCCCTATATTTACTTGGAGAAGAGGTTTGCTTTTTGAAAGGCTAGACCGCGCTATATGTAATGCACAGTGGCTAAATTCATTTGATTATACTAATGCCAGGCATTTAGCGAGGATGGGATTGGACCATTGCCCTTTGTTGATTTCGGTAGGGGGCGGGACAATCATGGGGAGGTCCAATAGACCATTCCGGTTTTTTAAATGTTGGCTTGAGCATGCCGATCCGTGATAGTTGGGTAGTTGATGGTGGGATTCGGGAAAATTTGTAGAAGTTGGCCAGGGACTTGTCGGAGTGAAATCAAAATGTTTTTGGTAATCATTTCTATAAGAAACAAAAGCTGGAAATTAGAATTGCAGGGGCTCAAAAATCATTGGAGAGGGGTTACTCTACCTTTATGGCTAATCTTGAAAAAGACTTGATAGAGGAATATGAAACCATTTTGGTGGAACAAAAGGCGCGAAGGGAGTGGTTTATAAATGGGGATAGAAACACAAAATTCTTTCACAGGTCGATGATGAAGCGTAGATATCAAAACAGAATTTTAGATTTGATGGTTAATGACGAGTGGAGTTCGGATGAGCAGTTTTTGAAAGAGCAGGCTATTATGTTTTCTAAGCAGCTTTTCTCAATAGTGGAGACATGCTCGAGTGGGTCTGATGCTGCCTCGGCTTTGGTCTCTGCGTATTTTAAGGGTTCATTTCCTAAATTGTCAAGTAGGGAAGTGATGTGGCTTGGGGCGGACGTTACTAACGAAGAAGTGAGAAAGACGCTTTTTGATATCGATCCTAGAAGGTTCCTGGTCATGATGGGTTTTGGGTAGGGTTTTATCAGATGTTTTGGGATGATGTTGGACCGAAAGTTTGTGAGTTTGTGTGTGATATTTTTTCTGGTGGCATTTTAGATGATTGGTTTAATAGATATCTCCTTGTGTTAATTCCTAAGAAGGATAACCCCTAATCTTTCTCAAATTTCAGGCTGATTAGCCTTTGTACAGTGGTAAATAAGCTTGTCTCAAAGGTTATTGAGAATAGATAAAAGAGTGTCATGTCTTTTCTTGTTTTGCCAAACCAGTCGAGTTTTATACCGGGGACGTATATCACGGACAATATCTTAATTACTCAAGAAATCATGCATTCTATGCGTATTAAGAAGGGTAAAGTGGGTGGGTTGGATGATGATGAAAATTGATTTAGAAAAGGCCTATGATTGGTTGGAATGGAAGTTTATTGAGGATACTTTGCGGGTTTTCCTAATGTTTTAATTCAGGTTATTATGAAATGTATCTCGAATTCCTCGATGAAGGAGGTTTGGAATGGTTCTCTAACTGAAACTTTCCACCCTTCGAGAGGAGTAAGACAGGGAGATATGCTGTCGCCTTTTATTTTCGTTCTTTGTATGGAGAGGCTTACACAACGTATAAATAGGGCATTGACGGATGGGCAATGGAAGCCGATCTCTTTGAGTCGAGGGCGACCTCCTCTTACGCATCTTTTCTTTTGAGGACGATATGTTGTTGTTTGCTGAAGCCAATTTGCAACAAATAGATAATGTGCATGAGGTGTTGGATTATTTTTGTTATTTTTCAGGTGCTAAATTGAGTTATGAAAAGTCGAGTATTGTTTTTCTTCGAGCAAGGTGAGATAGCTGATCGAGCAGGGGTTCGGGTGGCAAACAGCCTGGGAAAGTACTTGGGGATTCCCTTTACTGAGAATAGATCGGAGGTATAAAGGTTTGTGCCACTCTAGGAGAGAATAAAAGCTCGATTGGATTGTTTTTCCGCGCATTTTCTGTCTCTTGTGGGCAGAACGACCCTTGTGAAGGCCATGTTATGCTCGATTTCATACTGTACGATGCAAGTTACACGGCTACCGATGGGGGTTTACGATCAAATTGGAGAGATGGTGCATAGCATTTTATGAGGAAATTCGAGGGAAGCTCGAAAAATTCACCTTATTAATTGGGATTGTTGAGTCTAGTTTTGATGATTACAATAAATAGACGAAACAGACAAAGATGCTAAAAATATATTCTTGATTAATTAACAAAATACAAATTTGTATTAATTAACGAGTCAGAATATACTATAATGAAGAAGCCACAAATACATGAAGAATATAGGAAGAACAATGCCACAAGTACATATAAGGAAACAATGTCCAAGATCATGTGCTCATGCATCCCTTAACATAAAAATGGAGTTTCTCTCTCCATAGCATGCCCAAAGTCCAAGATCACCATGACTTGTAGAGTAGGAAGAAAATTTCTCCCTCATTGATGACATGGACAAAAGGATGAGGAGTATAACGGCTACAAAGGCAGCAACGGTCACTTGCATCGAAATACTAAAAGAAGATACTACCTTGAAGTACTATAAAGAAACCTCTCCAATGGCTAGTTCTTGCCTGCACCAGCAAGTATAAAAAGGCATTCAATTTGAAGATTGAAACTTGGAAGACACAAAGCAAATTCACATATTATCAAGTTTCAAAGAGATTAGTCTTCCTTGCAATTCTTCAAGCATCAAAGTGAAAAAGAGCTTCTTCTGAGTGCTTCAACGTCAAATCACAATTTCGAGAATTGTTAGGTTTTGTTGTAAAGCCTATAAAAACAACAAGCAAGGTTTCATTGTTGAGCCCATAAAAACAATGGTAAGGTTTTGTTGTTAGGCCCGTTAAAACAACGGTCAGGTTTCGTTGTTCAGCCCGCAAAAACTACGGTCAGGTTTTGTTATTGAGCCTGTAAAAACAACAAGAAAGGTTTCATTGTTGAGCCCATAAAAACAGTGGTGCAAAGGTTTCGTCGTTGAGCTCACAAAAATAAAGGTCAGGTTTTGTTGTTGAGCTCGGAAAAACAACAGATGTAAAGTTTGATACTTGAGACTGGAAAAAGTATCGTTAAGCTTGTTTTCTTCCCGTAAAGAAAATACACCTAAAGGAAAAATCTCAAATCAGTTGACTTGGGGATTGGACTAAGCCAAGGGTTTCTGAACCAGGATAAAATCCACTATGCCTCAATCTCTTTATCTTTATTGTTTTAATTACTTGCTATTTACATTTTCAACATGTATTTCATAGCAATTAATTTACTTTGAGATTGATTTAAAGAAAATCTTTTATAGTGACAAAAAGTTTTTAAATCTTCGAGGGGGCTGTAAAAGTACTATTCACCCTTTCTAGTACATTTTCCTAGTCATTCGGGATCAACAATTGGTATCAGAGCAAAACTCTAAATAGAAGGAGTAAAATCCTTAGAGTAATTCAAAATGGCTAGTACTTTCAATTTTCAAAATGCTTTCTTTTCAGAGGGACTTCCCCAAAATAGACCTCATCTATTTACTGGAGAAAACTATAATTTTTGGAAACTTCAAAAGAGAAATCATATGCATTCTATGGATATGCATGTTCGGAATATAATTAAAAAGGACCTGATATCCCTTCAAAAATTATTGATGGAAAAATGGTTTCAATAGAAGAAGAATATGATGGTACCGATTGGAAGAAATTATCTCTAAATGCTAGAGCTATCAATATCTTGCAATGTGTTTTAAGTATTAATGAATTTAATCGTGTTTTAGGTTGCACTACAACCAAGGAAATATGGGATAAACTTGAGACAACTCAAGAAGGAACAAAGCAAGTACGAGATTGCAAAATAAATCTCCTCATCACTAAATACAACTTTTTCTCTGTCCAGCTAAAGGAGACAGTTTCTCAAATCAACACAAGGTTCACACTTATTGTGAACAAACTCAAGAATTTGGCAAGCACTATACTGATGAAGAACTAATTAAAACAATGCCAATCTCTTGTGATGCTAAGCTTACTGACATTGAAGAAGCTAAATATCTGAGTATATATTCTTATGTTGAATTAATTTGATCATTACTTACTTATGAAATGATCGAGAGCGAGTTGAAAAAGGAAAATCTATAGCTCTCAAGACTGAATTCACCAAAGTCTCCAAGTTGAATTCGAATTTTGATGATGACTCTGATGAAGATGCTTTCCTTGCTCGACACTTCTGGAAAATAAAGATGAAAGGAAACGTTTAAAAAAGTTCTTCATGAAAGACAATGATGAAAATGAAAATTCAAAATAAAATATCACTTGTTTTGAGTGTCATAAGGAAGGTCACTACAAGTTAAAATGTCCAAAAATGTCATATAAGAAAAAAGCAATGATGGCAACTTGGAGTGATGATGATTCAAGCTCAAATGATGATGAAGCTAATGAAAAGGTGCAAACTTGTTTCTTGTCCGACAATGAAACTGAAAGTTCAACACAACCTCAAGAAGGAAATGAGGTAATTTTAAATACTTTATCGTATAAAGATTTATTACAAGCTTATTCGAATTTATATAGTGAAAAGAATGAAAATGATAATAAATACAAGTTGTTAGGAAAGAAAAAGCTTGAATTAGAAAGCAATATGAATCTTCTTAAGCTAGAAAATGAAAATGTGTAAAGATCTTCGGCTGAGGCTTACTATCAAGCCGTGGCCAATACATGTTTAAAAATCGCATGGCTTCAATATATTTTACATGATTTGAAGGTTCCAATTAATGTTCCAGCATCGTTATATAGCGATAATCAAGCGGTACTTCATATTGCGGGTAATCCTGTATTTCACGAGCGTACGAAACACATCGAAATAGACTACCCAATTGTAAGGGAGAAGCTGCAAGCTAGCATGTATGTTCTGACACGCTATCAGTTAGCGGGCATTCTTAAAAAGCCTTGGGAAAGGATCAATTCGAGATACTACAAAACAAGTTGGGACTTCATGATATTCACTCTCCAACTTGAGGGGGAGTATTGGAAATGATATCCTTTCCATATCAATAGATGATTGATTGAAGATTTATTTCCATGTAATTCAAATTAGATTCCGAATGTTAGAGACAAATAGCAATTGTTTAGGAGTAAATCATTCTTGTATGTTGTATATAATTATGTATTGTTCATGATATTATACACACAGGAAAATACTTTCATTCAACAATAATGATTCAAAAGAAAGAAATCATTAACGAAGAGAGAGGAGAGGAAATATGATGAGAGAAAACAATGTAAATATGGATGATCAGAAAGAGGAAGAGGAGTTTTATTGGAAAATAAACATTAATTATTTTATTAATGGGCAAATCGAATTAAAATTATAACAGTGAACTGTCAATTGTCTTTTGTTCTATGTGAGATGGAAATTATATTAAGGATCAGGTCCAAAGGATCTTTTCCTTGCATGCTTGTCATGTATCCAAAATATGAATATAATAATATAAAAGTAAACATATATTGATTTTAAGGACACATGATAATAGGTCCCGAATAATTAATTCGGTAGCCGGGTGATATGTGTTAATTAAAATAGATTCGCAACAACAATAGTAAAACAAGTAAAGCAATAAAGAGACATAGATATTTAAGTGGAAACCCTTGAAAGGGAAAAACTACTAGGCACCAATAACTCCACTAATAAATAATGGGAATACAAAATACAAGCTCTCTCAAGTATACCCAAACTCGAGGTATAATTTTAGGATAGTTAGAAACACCTCAAATTTTACTCACAAGGTAAAATCACTCAACTCCCCCTTTCTCTAATTACTCTCTTGTGGTAATATTACTCTCTTGTGGTAATAAATTACTCTACAAGAGGAAACTCTCTTAAAATCTTTTTGTAGGAAGCTCTCTACAAAAGAAACTTGAATGTTTGCTTGAATGATTTTGGATTTGGAGTAATGCCTTTTTATAGGAAAATTTCTAACACCATTTCAACTTGGTAATTAATACCAACTACTAACAAACAACTTCCCATTTCCACAACTTCTAACCAAACAACTACCATATTAAATAGCCACCTATTTGGTTGAAATTAATTAGCCTCCAATTTGGTTATGAGTTTAGATTTAACAAATCTCCCCCTCCAAACTCATGGGGGTATCAAGCCAGCTCCTAGTTGGAGCTCATGCCGATCAGCTCATTACATAGCTAAAACTTCTCTTGAGGAATCACTTTGGTTAGTGTTCGCCACTTTTCTACTGATAAGTTTAATAGTTTGTTCATAAGATTTGGCTATATATCAACGGTGCCAAAAACTTGTTCGTGAAAAATATAGTTGTTGTCAGTACCTCATATCAAATAGAAAAATGATGATAACTGCAAGTATACAGTTGCGATGTAGTTTTAAAAGATATCGATCCCACAGGGAAGGGCTAGTTCTAAAGATCAACAAGGAAAATAAAATAAGGAAAATAAAATATAATAAGGCAAAGTTTTAGGAAAGAAGGGTTAGAATGAAAAATGAGTAAATATAAGTATGAAAGATTAGAGAATCTAAATATATAGATTTTTCCTACGAAATAAGGATAGCAAAGAAAGAATGCAAGTGCAACAAAGTTGTTACGGTTCACTACACTAATCTAACAAACTCGGTTCTAAATACTCAGATGTTCAATTATTCACCTCAGAGCAACACATGAAATGACTTTTCTAAATCTAGAACAAACGAATTAAGACTATCATATAAACCTGGACAACATCAATACTATGCTTAGTACGGGTAGCTCTCACATAGCCACATTTAGCAAGTTACCATTCCAAAAATGTTGGCTCACTAAACAACTTTATATCATAGATCCAGTGATTATACACGATATTGTTAACCCCGAAACTACTCTTAAAATTAACTCCAACGCATATAACTTGATTAACAT
>CATIWQ010133464.1:0-13141 GCA_949673415.1 Euphorbia schlechtendalii | reverse complement strand
AACATGGTATTTAGGGAGTAAAGTAGTACATTTTTTAAGTTGAGGTAGCTACGATGTCATTTTGAAAGTTCATAGGGTAACGGTTTTTTAAGGATAACTTAAGCATCTCCTGATGCATTAAGCAACAAATATTTAAAATTGCATATTACAATTTTTTTATACAATGTTATGTTTTTTTCAACTTCTGAAAGTTGAACTAAAGTGAAGTAAAAATAACTGAACGTATTTTAACATACATACATACATACATACATATATATATATATATATATATATATATATATATATATATATATATATATATATATATATATATATATATGTATACGTATATGTATAATTATGCATAACTGAACTAAAATTTACTAAAATGAAGTGTATATAATGCAAAAACAATAGAGACTAATTTTCTTAACTATTATTAGTGGCAACAAAATTCTAAGTTAATAGCATCTTTAGTAGATAGTGGATTGTAGAATTATGTGACACGTCACACTAATGATTTGTCAATGGTTTTAATGATGAACAATATCTTTTAGAAAAAAGAGTGTCTATTTAATTTAATTATATTATTAAATAAAAAATAATTACAAGCTAAATAAAGTATTTCAATGTTGAATATTAAAATATTAATTAATTTAATAAGTTTAATATTTATTGTGACAAAACATATAAAAAATAGAAAATAGAAGAACTAGCTTAGAGTTATTTTTTTTATTAATTATCTATTTTTACATATATAAAACTATTATTAAAATATACTAGGTATTAAAGATGATCTAAGTAAATCATGAAAGTAAAGGTATACAAATATTATAATTAAAATATTTCTCACCCAAATATTTATTTACTATTGTAGGCAAGATTGTTTTTCCATATAGAAAACTTCTTTACCCTAAATTCTATCACATACCATAGCCTTAAGATCTTATTATTGAATAAAATTTGTTTTAATTAAATTTCCAACTTTGTATAAATTAGTATGTTTTAAAATTTGAAATTCAAATTATAGGAATATAAATAAGTATTTAAAAATAGGTAAATAAACACAGCTAAAGGACAAAGAGGGAAGCCAAAACGAGACAAGTGTGAAACATGTGAAGACCCAACGGTTGGCAAGCAACGACTCGTCGTTTTGCTTGATTTGTGATTTCCCTCTCAAATCAAAATTTTCCTAAATTTGCAAAAAAAAAAAAAACATTTCAAATTAAATAGAAATAAAATAATTTTAATTCAAAATCAGAGAAACGTTTGAAATAACAACAAAAAACAACAAATTTTGTATCGTTCTCTACAATCACGCTCCTTCCTTAATCTCGCCATGGAAGAAGCCGAAGCCGATCGCAACGCCGGATTTTCTTCCGGTTCTCTTCCATCGGTGGTTTCTTTTTCTCCGTTCTCGCCTGTTCCGGTCACCTCCTCTCGCCGGCTTTCGAGTCACTTTTCTCCTTATTACCCTGTGCCCTCCGCTCGGAGGCTTGCTTGGGTGTCTCTTCAGGGACGGATTGTTAATGCTGAAGAATCTAGCTCCTCTAAAGCCATTGGCGGTAGTTTAAGCCGTGAGGAAACTTTGGCTTGGGAGCTGTTCTCTCCTTTTCAACGATTCCTCATTGTAGCCGTGATCGGAGTTGCCGTTGCGGAGTCTAAGAAGAATAAGCTTATTTCGCAGCTTAAGAAATCTGTAAATCTCAGGGTTAGTGATTTTAGTTTTTTTGTTGTTTTTGGATCAATGGATTCTCATTTGGCATTTCATGGATTTCTGTATTGCATGTAGTTGCTAGTGTGTGTTTGATTCAATTATATTCCGTTATGATTTATTGAAGTAGAAATGAATGTTGAACTTGTTCCATTATTGCTATGATATGATGAGTTTTGCTTTAATTTTGGATTATTCGCTGACTGACCTATCAATATCATGCGTTCAGCTTCGTTTCTGATTTGCAATCGTAACGTAATTGTTGCCTTGAGTTTACATGTTGAATCCATGGTTTTTTATAACGACCACAGAATAAGTAGTTATATTTAACTGCTTGTTTTCTAATTTTTACTTAAATTCCATGGTAATTGGAATGCATTTAACACCCATTATCTTTTCAATCTCAACAAGATTATACTAGTTTTTATGTTGTTTTGTTTATTTAATGTCGAATACGGTGACTTGATCAATGATCATAAAGCACAGAACAACCAAATGACATTATTATGAAGAATTTAATGCACATCTAGATTTAAATCAAATTGGTTTGAGGTTTTTTTTAATGACAAATAGTTTTATCAAATCTTGCTTTTTTCCTGATATTCCATTACCTTTCCTATCAATGTGATATTATTGGCTATAACCATTATAATTTCATTTCTGATTTGCAGGATGAGGTGCTATCAAGTATGCAGCAGAAGTTAGATGATCTCTGTGAGCAGCTGAGTAGCATTAAGAACCATTCAGGGTCTCAGCCCAATACATCATCTGTCAAAAACTTAGAATCATTGTCTAATAATGCTTTTGGTTGTGATCAAATTAAATTTATTGACTGCGGTTGTTGGCATTGTGATCATCACCAAGAGCTTTTTGCTGGTTTAATGGTGAGATTCATTCGTTGTCTGTTGTTTATATATTTCTTCTTTTGAATTTTGCAGTGATATATGTAGAATTCGAGCAATCAAAGTTTATCTCTACTTTAATTTCAATATTTTGTGTAGGGAAACGTTGCTCCGAAAGTGTCTGGAGGGGATGAAGTGTTGCAGTACAAGATGCCGTTGGTTGATCAAGATGAGCGGCGCATGTCTGATTTGTCGGATTGGGCTTCAAGTGTTACATCTTCTGTGGATATTCAGGTGATTATACACACTTTTGTAAAACAATACCTTGCTGAAGTTGAGCAATTTCGATACTGTCCATGGAGAAGTTAGACTCTGTTCTCTTCAATTTATTCAGCTACCGATTCGGTTCAATCCAGTTCAGTACGCTGAGATAAGTACATTTCAGTTCAGTACACTTTCAAATAAGTTGAAAAGTACATAGCCTAAATATTGCCAATCTCAAGTGAATGTTGATTATCATATTCCTTTTACATTCACACATCATGTATTCAAAGCAATCCTTTTTTCTGGCTAACAGAACAAGCATATCAAACTTGTATGCTTGTTTTCTTTAAGGCAAAGAAAAAATTCCAAACTATAGTTGATAGAGCTATGTTAAGATATATTATTTTTCCCTGTGTATTGTCAAGCTATTTAATTGCATGGCTTTTTCTCTCTCAACTTTTTCTAGCTGAAAAAGTTTATGCAATATGCTACCTGTATGAATATAACTAGAGGCTTAGAGATAAAGTGATAGGAGAGAACCTGCATTACAAGAAAGATCTATCTTATATCCAACTATATATGTGTGTGTGCTAGTTCGATAATTGTAAGAAATTAAGAATATAGTCCTTGTTACAATTTAGTGTAACATGCTATTCGAATTGCATAGATTAGGAAATAAATGTCTGCTAATGTACTTGGTTGCATTTTTGTTGAATAAATGTTTCTGTTGATTTACTTCAGATGAACATGTCAATGTTAGACCAAGACATTCTGAATCTCAAGAAAGAGTGTGAGGAGAAAGATGCTACCATTGAAGAATTGAGTAATATTATCCAATCAACTAATAAGGCTGGTTCAAAGGTATTTCTACCGATTTGTTCGCTTTCTGTTTGTTCTGTTTTTTTTCTGTCTGATTTATATTGATAATTTTCTTCTGCATCAGAGATCCGCAGAGCTGGAAGACATTATTCGCAGGAAGAACACAATGATTGTCAGACTTAAAAAGGATTTAAGTATACTAGAACAAAAGGTGAGAAATTACGTAACTGATGCTTTTTACGTTGTATAAATATCAGCTGGCAACAAAAATTCCAACAGAAACAGTTTATTGCTTTGCATATATTTCTTTCAAGTGGAACTCTTGAAATCTGGGAATTAAAAAACATTAAGAAAATCGGATTAATCAAATGTTTAGTACGTAATCGATATTTTTGGAAGCTGCGGTGCAATTTCTGACCAATGTCAATGGCATTCTTTACAGTTGGTACACTATACTAGGCTTCAGAGACCATCTTTATCTACCACTGTATCGTGTAACACAAGTAGCCGAAAAGTTCCTCTTATGGTAGAAAATATAGTGTATGATATGGATAGCAATACCAGCTCTTCTTCAGATTCAGAATCATCTCCTAAGAATAGAACTCTTATTCCAGGTGTCAAAAATCTAGTTGATAGCCTTACCTGTTCAAGTTCAAACTCGGACAATTCCTCTTTTGATCAACAAGATGCAGTAGATTATGTTCAAATTCAGGAGACTTCTCTTCCAATTACCGAGCTTTCTAGTAGACGAAAATTAAAACTCGTGGTACCTAAAGGCACAAGTTCTAAAGAAAGATTAACTAGTGCGCAGCGTACAGAGTCTACATCGGTAAATTATGGTAAAGAAAAATCAACAATTCAAAAAAGTGGAAGAGTTTCTTCCTTGAGACCAAAGCAACTGTCTGTTAGTGGAGATTTCAAGAAGATTAGAAGGCGAACACAAGCTAGTGATGCATCTCCTAAGAAGAAATGGACCTAGTAAGTACTTCATACTTTTAATTCTAGCAATTCATTATTCAATAATGCTATTACATATTTTTGATGCATGGTTGAAATTATGAAGTCAGACTGCAACAAAATAGGAAAAAAGGTCAGATTTTGCCTTTATATTAGAGTATACAAATTAATCACAGGCATTTATCTGCACCTGGAACTATCATTCAAATAGTCAGTTTTCGAAGAAAAGAGTATTGGCTTTGCCGGGTCTTAGTAGTGTAAGTTCTCTTGGAATGAAAAAAGCTGAACTATACTGAAATGAAATCAATTTAACGTGAATTTGTATAGAATTGAATCGCATTTGAAAATAAAAGATGTTAGCAATCTCCAACCCAACTTCAAAAGTTGGGTTTACAGTTGGAAATGAAGTGGAGTTACGTGGAGTTCTCCAACTCCACTTCATTTCCAACTTCAAATTTTGAAGTGTGTATAGCGTCGAAGTGGCACTATTCATAATTTCAAAACTTCAAAATTTTGATTTACTTTTTTTATTATTTATATCTTTTAAAAAGATTTCTTAAGGTTTGAATATATATATATATATATATATATATATATATATATATATATATATATATTTGAAAATTTAATATTCTTTTAAAAAATAAAAAATCTATATTTTTTAAAAAAGTATTATTACTTTTATATTTTTATAATTTTTATATTTGAAATGAAATTTGAAATATAGGATTGGAGAAAGTACTATGTAGTAACTCTAAATTTTTAGAGTAAAACATCATGTGTCATTATATCTTCAAAATTTTACTTGGCTTTCTGAATATAGAAATCCCATTTCGGCATTTCGAATGTTGAATGCTTGACCCTAGATATACTATTGCAGGAATGAATACAACGATCATCAATCCATCAGTTCATTACATCCTATACAAGTGGCAAAATAAGATAACAACGGCTGGTAAGTTGATGTTCAATTTCAACGTGGGATGAAATGAACCGTAGGCTAAGGCATGTGTCATTGTCTATACTTTAAAGTAATAAAGTCCATGACTAAGCAGGGCAATTATGGGATAATTGTGGCATTTTTGGAAGAATAGATATTGTATATCTTATACACTGGGCAAGCCACTTCACATCATCTAGGTTGTCATATTGTATAACTTGTAAGTGTAGTAAGTTACTAGAGTTGCAGAACACAGTACTATAGCCAGCTGTGGTCTTTGTACATCAACAATATTGGATGTTTGACTTTTTTGGAGGGGCACTTTTGTTATTAGGGCTAAGTAATATATTTATGCTCAATATTATAGTGATGGTCAGTTTGTTTGGTGAAGATCATGGAAATCGTCAAAAATAAAATATGTTAACTCTTTTATTGTTGAAAAAAATTAAATTTGTAACGGTAGCAAGTGGGATGATCTCTAGGGACTAGGTAATCAATTTTAATCAAATCAATAACAAAGAAAGTGCAATTGATGTTTAAAATAAAATACCTCCTCCATCCTATTAGAAGTGTCATTTTAAGTGAGATTGATATTCCCAATTTAAGTGTTGTTCACTATGTATTAGGGATTTTTTCTTATTCTAAAGAATTGTGTGATAACTAAATTGAAATCTTACATAAAGATAAGAAAATAGAGTTTAAGATAAGAGATAATTATATTTTGAAACTAAATATTTGGGATAAATATTAAAGGTAAGTAATTTCAATCCCTTATTAACAACTTCTTAATTCTTTGTGCAAAACTCTAAAATGAAAATGGGATTGAGAGAGTAAAAAAAAACTAAATTGTAAATAAAAATATGACAAAAATTCTTTCGATTAAGAATAGGTGAAATTTTTTTTGAAATATCAATTAGTTTACTTTAACCATGAATAATATGATTAAGTTTTTTTAAAATTTGAGATTGATTGTATATAAGCTAAATCAAAATTCAAGATAATTCGATGCACTTGTAGAAATAACTGAAGAGATTTAATATTAAAAAAGGACTAAGTTTTAAAAACCAACAAATTATGTTAACATAAAGAATTGATTTAAATCGCACAAACCACGAAAACTTTAGAATAAATAATTTGTTACAAACTTTCCATTAAATTACTAACAACATAAACTTAATGAAAATAACAATTCATTATAATTTTAAAAACAACAATTTACCAAATTGAAGAATTTAAAAATATAACAATAATAAGATATAACAGTTTAATTCGAAAGAAAGATAAAAAAAATAAGCCTCACAACATGAAACTAACCTTTATAATAACTTAATCGAAAGAATAGAAGAGTAGCAAACTAAAATTCTCATTGAAAAAAAGAATAGAAAACAAAAAAAGTTAAGGCTGGAATAGCCAGTCAAAAGGTGATTTTTTTCTGTTGAAACTAACGCCTACTTAAAGAAGGAAAACCCAACAATCCTCGTTAAGATTAAGGTAGAATAGTAAACTCCTAATTATAAATTAAAAGGGAATAACAGATTCCACTAGGTGAAAGATAATTCACAAACTATTAGATAAATCACAAACTATTAGGGACTTCATATATCACTTTAATAAATCTTTTTATCTTCAAATAGGAAACACATTTCATTCGGCTACACTCTCCATCAAAATCCCGACGGCCCAATTAGCTAGTGATTAGCCTGAACTTCAGGGTAATTTCGAAAACAGCTTCCAAAATAGATCCAAACATGTTGATTTAACTCCAAACTTATCAAATCAACAGAGACATACAAAACCAAAATATGCACATTTTATTAACAAAATCAGCAGCAATCTATTTCAATAATCAAAAGAAACAACCACATTATCATTTGGAAATCTAATGTATGGAAAAAATCAATAAAATATATATAAAAATTTTGTAAATTTTCTGTACAAATTGAATCAAAATCTCTCAAATTATAGGTATTAGGTATCCAAACACACTATTTAGCTTATTGAGAATTCAATTTCGAAACAATTTTTTCGCATATATTTTCTACTTGAGGTTTAGTTAACAAACTATTAGGAATAGATAAATATCAATAAGTGATAATTTTCAATATTTTTTAAGTCATTTTTAAATTTAAGTTCATATAGTCAAATTTGTTGATTTTAAGGATAACTAATTAGTAGGACGTTTGCAGTAGGAAAAAAAGTAGAATTTAGTACAGAAAGTTATTACATTTATAATCGGAGAAAAAACAAAATGTTCTGAAAAATGAGTTCATATTATTTCAAAAGAGAATAAATTAAATTTATATTACTATAATACAACACACGTTTTTCTTTAAATAGTTTTGACCAAATTTAATCTTGAATTAATAGCTCAATTATTTACATTCAACAACATTTTATTTTTATGTTTTCCGTTTCATTTCTTTAATTTGTGACTTAGTTTTTAATTATCTAATTAATCCTTTTTAACTACTTTTATGTATGACTAATCTTTCTCCTCTTCAAGAGAGTTGTTCTTTCGTTTGTGAGTTTATTTATTAGGGAAGGAGAAAAAGTCTAACAATGTTTTTTCTCCCTCCCGGTCTTTGTTTTCTTGTCTTTTTTTCTAATTTCACTATTTTTTGTGAGAGTAATCTGCATGTATCGCTCACTACATGATCTCCTTCTTCAATCATGTATTTGTTGTTGCATATCCTAATCTTTATTTACAATTTAGTTGGATTTCATTGGCCTTTAGACAAGATACTTGTTGATCTTTCTTAGTAGACACTCAGATCTATCTCCGTTTAGCAAGACAATTCAGATCTGCAATATAGGTTGATGTTATGGCATATGCAAGTATGTTATAGTTGCGGATCTTCGAAGATCTTAGTTGAGGTTAAGACAATGCAGATTGCAATGTAAATCTTTTGTTGTTATGTTAAGTCTTACTCAAGGGCATGTTTGTTTTGTTGTAAAATGCAAGTTAGTTTGTTTTTGTTATGTTTTATTTTATATCTGGTGTTTTAAATTCGGTAGATTTTTTTACTTTTTTAAATTGTCTATACCAACCGGAATGCGAATCATGTTGCAAAGTTGTTAGCTAGAGCAGTTGTTTTTGTTATGTTTTAGAGCTGTTATTGTCTTTCATTTGATTTAATAGACTATTTTCTTTACTAAAAAATGTATGCCTCTAAAATGGAGTTTTTGTTTGTTCATTTTCAAGCACATGCATAATTTGTGAGCGGATAAAGCATATTTTGTGACTCTTCATATTTATATAAACCCTTTGTCTTCACTTATGTTTGTGTTCTATTTTCTGGATATATATATTAAATTTTGATTCATGTTGCCACTTTCGAACCAAGAGTGAAGAAGTTGTTTATTCTTGGATGAAACAACAAGTATCCTTTAAGAACAGTGTCGTTCGACATGACTCGGCTTTTCGGTGTTAAGTTCTTTGTTTTGTTTTACCTCCTTTCCTTTTCGGTGTTTTGTTTTCATTGTTTGGTTGAAGGTAGAATGGGAAACTCTAAGTGACGGATATTTCAAATGAGTTGGAACCTCCACATCCGAGAGATAAAAAACGGTATAAAAATTTTTTTTATCTATTTTATTTTTGCCATTATTTTTCGAACACAAAAAAGATAAAGTATTTGAGTGGTAGCTATTAAGGTGGATTTATCATTAAGAATCTCGTAACACTTGAATTTAGGTTCGAAAAAGTAATATGTTAGTCCTCACATATGGCCTCGAAACTTTTACTCGACTAGGGCTCAAGATTCTCGTCGCTCCTATTGGATTTCACCTAAAAAGAACATATCTAACGCTTTTTATTACTAAATGTTCACCTTCAAAGAGGATTTTGTCATCGTGAGAATTCACTATTTAGCTACATGATACTATTTGTTTGTGAGAGAAATAAATTTGATTAAGGGCTAATTTGGAATGATTTTTCAGCTTACCTTGAAAAATTCTATTTTCAAGTTTTTTTTATGCTACTTAAAACTCTCAAAAATTTTCTAATTAATTAGTAGTAAAAATCAAAATTTTTTTTCTAAACCTATCCTAATTATGCCGGTAGAAGTAACAAGGAATATTAGTGGATAGTGGTGGTGTTAGCAATAAATAAACAGAAAAGAAATGTGAAAGAGGTGTTTGTTAATTGGGGTCAGTATTAGTCAAACACTGAGTAATGAATGATCTTCACTTTGGTCATCCCTCTTCAGCGGCCACGCTTTTTGAATTTGATTGGAAAAATATTTATTAATTACTCACACCATAATCCGAAGATAGAACTCAATTATTACTCTTTAACTTTGATACTCTTTCTTTTTTTTTTTCAACTTTAATTATATGATTTTTTTCAACTTTCAAATTTCTAACTTTGTTCAATTATTTTAATTTTACTTTTATTAAAGCATTTTTAGTAACTTGTCTATTTCACAAATTATTTTGAGATATAGAAAGGAATAGACAATCAATTTTAAAATGCCACATCTTCTTTATATGACACGGAACTATGTGTTATCTCGAATTGTAGACAATGTCTACTTGATTGTCTAGATGTAGATAACCAAAAAGACACTGTCTACAATAAATATAATTTAAAATGAAATAGATAATTTATTATTTTATCTTAACATTGTTTTTATTAATTACAATTTAAATTGAATAGACAATCTATTATTCATATCTTATAAATAGAGATTATCTATTTTTAAGACTATTGTCACCTCATCAAAAGGAACTTCTATTTCACATGTCACCTAAATTTGAATCTACAAACTACTAAAGATGATCTTAAATTATACAGTTTTCAAGATAAATATGCATCATCGTATTAATCACATGACTAATTCAAAAGATAAGTTAGGAAATTATAAATTAGTTTATAATTTATTATAACTCGTGAATTAGTTGAAAAGTTAAACATATCTAGATGGAGCGAGTACTTCATTAGGCTTATAATAATAATAAAAAATGCTCCACCCCACCTCACATATAACCTCTAAGATGTCTAGAATTATTATTTCATGTCTCCACCAATTAGACTAAGATCTTTGCCACAACTTCAATACTTCTTTGGATTCTTCACTTAATTATTTTTTTTATTTTAATACATTAAATGTAAAATTTTCATATAATAAAACGAATAATTTAATATATCAATACAACAATTTAGAACATTAACATGTTTTGTTAATCAATCATTTACTTATAACCTCACATGATCCACTTTTAGTATTAAAATTGAACATATGGGGAACTAATTACGTAAAAAATCAATATATACGCATGAAATAGAGTTAAAAGAAATCCAAAATAGATATAAACAAAATCAAATAATAACTTGTGTCTCTTTCATGGAAACCTGGAACATGTTTTTTTTTTTGCATATTTTTATGGTGCAAATTTGCAAAATGAAGAAAGAGAAAAAAATATTATATAGAACATCGGGATTTGTTAATAATTCCCAATAAAATATAAGTGTTATGTGTTATGAAGTGTCTAATTTGACTTTTAAATCTTACTGGTCCCTAAATTTTCAAAATCGTGATGCATAGTTACTTTAATTTCGAAAAGTGTATCATTTTATTCTTTGAATGTTACGTGTCAATTTCTGGTTGGTTTAACTCTTTATAGATGTCATTTTTCTGATTTTCTCTCTCTGATCAGAAGTTGAGGTGTGACGTTCAATGAGTAAAATGGTGCATTTTTTCAAAGTTGATGCAGCTACATGATCACTTTGAAAGTTCAGGGGAGTAACAAATTTTTTAGGGTAACTTGAGGTACCTCCCGATATATTAAATCTAAAATAAAAACACTTTTTTTATTTTCCTATCATGTAATTTACTTTTTTATATTTATATATCAGATTTCATTAATAAAATTGTACACATGTGTTAATAATCCTTTTCATTTTTTAATTGTCATCTTATACATTTCATACTTATTAAGAAATCATTAATTAGGGTATGTAAACACTAGTTTACCCTCATATTCAATTCAAGTTAATATATTCTATTTTAACTTCTCTTTTAAAAATAACATATGAATATATGATGATATATTTGAAAGAATAATGGAAGAGATAAATAGAATTTTGAAAAGGACAAGTAAATTGGATATTAAAATTTTAACTAAGAGGACAAGTAAAAAATCGGGGGAGTAGGTGACATCTACAAAGTGCTCACTCGTGTACTGGTTTTGCCAAACCTTAAAATGTACTATGAGTTAAATTTGGGTGAGTAATGAAAATATTTAACCATCTTGTCCATAAAAAAATTAACCATCTTATAATTTAAATAAATCTAAAACCGAATTATAGTCTAAGCATGATATTACACATTATTCAATTTTCGTATAATTGAAGCTGAATCAAGAAAATATTTTGGTCTTGACAATGGGGGAGAGGGGCCAAAGTCAACTCCGTAGAATTTTCAAATTTAAATCTGGCTAAGGATATTATTTGTACATATAAGAAATCAAATGTCTATATACCTTTAGTATTTCTTTACAGTTTCCTTCTCTTGTAAAATTCTTTTCAATCAATAACGGATCAAGATCGAGCACTTTGAATCCTAATCGCCAATACTATATCGTGCTGGGTTTGAGCCATTTTTCTTCTGAAGAGAATGTTTCCAGATCTACAAGGTTTTGCTCCAGAGGACGGCGTGCCGCCTTGGCCGGACGGTGGTGATAGAGGCAGGGATATGATGGATGGGATACAGGGGAATAACAGCCATGGGAAGGAGGGGACAGAGGATAGCAGATTGAAAAATTCCCAGGTATTTTCCTTTAAAGAATCTCTATTGAATACTTGGGGTGGGGGTTTTTCGGCGAGCAAAATGGAGGATCTGTGCCTTACAGACTCTGATGTGGTGATTGTCAATGAAGATGGGATCCCACATATCTCTTTCTCAGATCTTGTTCATGAATTTATCGCCAATAAAATGAAAAACACATTTTTTGTGAAAGTTATTGGAAGGGCTATAGGATACCGTATCCTTCATGCCCAACTGCTGAAGGTGTGGAGACCGGCCGGGGGGTTAACCATGGCGGATGTAGGTCATAATTTCTTTATGATTCGGTTTGGAGATAGTGCAGATTTCAGCAAAATAATCACGGGAGGACCTTGGATGGTGTTCGGCCACTATCTTATGATTCAACCATAGCAACCATGTTTCGATCCATCGAAAACAGAGATCAAATCCTTAGTTGCTTGGATTCAGCTTCCCAACTTACCGATTCAATATTATGTGCCAGGAGTTCTCCGTTCTATCGCAGGAGTGGTTGGAGAAGTAGTAAAAATAGACTATAACACTGAGTCTGGCGCTAGGGGTAAGTATGCAAGAGTTGCTGTTAAATTAGATCTCTCCAAACCGTTAATTCCTCGCATTGAAGTTGAAGGACGTATACAGCTTGTTGAATATGAAGGGCTCCCTCAAATCTGCTTTAGCTGTGGTTTGTTTGGTAATGTAACAGAGGAATGCAAGAAGAAAACTTTCCCACCACACAGGGAAGTTAACGATGGGGTAAATGTTAAAGATGACAATTCTACTGCCAGGGAGGAGGGGAATACAGATGACCAATTTGGCCCCTGGATGCAAGTAGCCAGGAAGCCTCGCCGTAAGCTCAATGGGG
>CATIWQ010133431.1:0-12269 GCA_949673415.1 Euphorbia schlechtendalii | reverse complement strand
CATGAAATGACAAGTGGGAGGCCACGCAAAGCATGCATGTGTGTGGATACAAAGGAATTAAATTAATATATAGAAGAAACAAAGGGACCTCCCTATTTTTGTAGGGCTTTATTTAGATAATATGTCCCAGTCCTTCTGGATATTTTTCTCTTTTATGTAGAAGATGAAGAAGAGGGGTTAGAGTTTGGGCCCATAAAAATAATAAATAGTATTTGAAGGATTGATTTGAAGTTGAGATGATATGAATCTAACTCTCTCTACTAATTTAATTTCTTTGTCTGATTTGATAATAACACTTTTGTGGTCTTCTACAGCTCAACTCCATCAGCTTGCTTTTGTACTATCTCAATCAATTTTAAGCATGGCTCTACTTGCTTCTTTTCTATTTATTTCCATATCTTTTCTATCACCAAACTCTTGATTCGTTCTTTTTTGTGGATTTATTACTCTTGGCTCTTGATTCGTTCTTTTTTGTGGATTTATTACTCTTGGCTATCATTAATAATTAATTACGTTACATTTCATGTAGATCAATGATGATTAGAAATTGGATTCACACGTATAACCAACCTATTTAATTACTATTGACATAAGAAATATCCAAGAAAATAAACTACAATAATAATAATAATAATAATCTACTATTTTAACTTGTTTCGTGCTTATAATAATTCGAAGATCATGGAATTGTTCAAGCATTTCTCTCTCATATTTTAATGAACTTTGCTGGTTGCTGAAGGGACTCGTGGTGGTGCAAACCCACTCAAACATGGTAGGATGATATTTCCATTTTGTTCCACGACCACGAGCAAGCAAAATAAAAGAACTAATTTGAATAAGAAATTACAAGTGTGTCAACATGTACTTTGTCGTTACATTTTTTCAAGAGAGTGTTGGTAACTCGGTAACGTCACATGTTGATAACTCGATATTGGTTGAACACTCGGTATTAATGACATGAGTTACTCGAATTGAAACTTTCTAGTTCTCCCATTTCATAGGCTTAAGATGGATGTAGCAACCAAGTGCAAGGAAAGAAACTGATCAAGTCAAGGATCATCGATGGATGAAGCAACATAGTTTTTTAAGAAAGAAGTTGATCTAATACCTTTGGTTATGTGGAACTTCTGTAAATTCGTAGGGTCAATAGATTTTTATAAACAACTCAAGATGCCTCGATATATTAGGCCTTTTGTTTTCTCAATAATATTAACATCTTTACTTTGTATCTTAAGTGATCACACGCCCTTACTTTCATTGTTTTGCAGGATATTGATCTTGACAACAGTCAACAGATTTCATCGTCAAGTGTGGGCATGTAGGGACACTTTCGGCAGCGGTCTTTCACTCAAAAATCTCATCTCCTCAAATGATTTTTCATATTAACATATGATCGTACTTGCCAAGTAGCCAAAAAAAGGATTAGTATTCTGTAAAGTAAATTTACAGTAAAGCATGAAAAAGGTAGTGAAAGTGATGAAAAGAATATTTAGAAAATGTATATTGAATTTCACCCTCCCAATTTGAATGGATGATTTAGATTTGCTCAAATTTACTGTATATTTATTTTTCAAACTTTAAGCATCCAAATAAAAAAAAAAGATTAAAAGAGTTCAGATGGGACAGTGAAAGTTTTTGAGGATCAAAAGGATAGCTATTACAGTGGTTTCGAATAACCTGAAAGAAATAGAAAATGGAGGGCACTAAAAAGAAAACAAGGAAAAATAAATACACGCAGATAATGGTCAAGACTTTACATACATGCAGATAATTAGTCATTGCTCGTCCATAATTCATACGTAACAAAATTATTCATTACAGTGTTCTCTCCCTAAATCTTAAATTCTGTCTACACTTGAAAAAATAAATTTTGCATATAAAGGAACACCATCAAGATCTTTAAGACCAACTGCCATTATGATTTGCACCACCAACATAATAAACAGGCACAACTGACAAAACAAGAAACTAATCAAACTTATTGGTTTGAACATCGAATCAACTGACCGATGAATTAGGACACGGATTTTGTCTTCTTTTGCTCAATTCTTTGTAACTCTACTAATCTCTGGGCCCAATCTCTTTCTCTGGCCACCGCAGCCATCTTACGCTCAACTCTCTTGGCCATTTTCTTCCTTTTAGCTTCTTGTACCTGAGCCTTCCGCTTCTTTGCTTCTGACTGCACAAATTCAACACCAATGCCTCAGTTTCTCATTCATTGTCCCAAAATATCAGACAACCCGGAATATAAAACCATGTTCAGGAGAGGGATTCTTCACTTAATTGGCACAGTGGTGCTTATAACAGCCACTGCGACATGGTCAGTAACACAAATATATAGTCACAACAAAAAATGATGAAGCTAAAAGAATAAGATGAATTTGCAATTGTGAAACATAAAACAAATCAAAACAAGGAGTAATTTCATCTAGCAAGGAGAATGCATTAGATTAGGTTTAACTAAAAAATTTTATTGCATTCATTCTCTATCCAGCCTTTCATGTCATGTTCGTTATCAAACGTGTTTGGCTACATCGTATCTAAAACGTGCAAATCATGAATATGACCTCAAAAAGACGAGCCGAAATTTCTCTCATTCATATTACTTTTCATTAAAGCAAGCAAAGCCATCCCCTGAAAATACCATTTGCATAGCCATCTTTTATTCAACCAACTTCACAATTATCCACTGGTTCAGAAGTCCACAAACTACGGTGCTCTGCAACAGAGCTTGATTGTTTAGTCAGCTAAAACTATCATTGATTCCCAGTAATCATACTCCATATATCTAATGTCAACTCTCTCTCTCAAATACAATTGAAGATATGCTGATCACTTAATAAATCAGATACTAAAACCTAGAACACCAATCATAAACAGCCATCACTTCCATTGAATGTGAACTCATAATAAATCAAAAAGACAAACCTTAACAAAATCGTGATGTAGCTTAATGCGCTTTTTTTCATTCCTTCTCTTTACACTCCCGTTATTCGGATTATTAGGTTGAATAGGCTGACCAGGTTCGTGCTTAACCCAAGCAAACGTTCCTACATTCAATTAGGTAATTTACATCCACAAAACCTCAAAACTCACTTCCAAAACCCCAATCTTGTATTGAAAATTTAAATAAAAAAAATCTCGAATCAAAGAGAGTTTAAATTGACACTAACAAATGTTACCTGGAGGCTTCAAGCTCGATCTCTTACGACGAGGCTTATCAAGTGGTCTACGCTTTGGGAAGCGGGCATCAGTCAAGCTGTCGAAGTGGTTCGACTGAGAGAAAATACTGAAATGGCGCCAAATCTGGGCAATAAAAGAGCTGCCATGTACGAGCTGAAGGTGGAGATTAGGAGAAGGAGAAGAAGGAGAAAGAGATGATGATGAAGAAGTAGTAGTTGCACGCGATATTAGGGTTCTTGAAAGTGAACGAACTGTGCTTCTTACAGCTCCAAATCCCATTTTCCAGGCCTAGCTGATGAGGGTTTGGAAGCCTAGACGATCAGAGAAAGAGATACACTTATGGGCTTAATGGGCCTTCTATTTTGGGCTGAATAATAAAGAAACAAACAATTGTGAAGAGCAGGATAAGGGGAGGAAATACCACGGTCAAGGCAAGAAAATAATACTTTGTTAACATAATTATAATGTCGGTGTCAAGTGTAAATGACTTGACAAATTATCTTTTACAAATAATACTTCTTTTACAATTAACTTATAATTGGATGATAAATTATCTTAACTGACTTATAAATTAACTTATAATTGGATGATGAATTATCTTAAATGACTTATATGCTCACTCATTAATAATTCACAGGCTGATTTTTTAGGTTTAATGTATATTAGTACTGTAATTTATAAACTTCAAGTGCAGATCAAGAAAAAGGCGACCCATTTAATTACAAAGATTCAAAATTGTTTCAGATTTCTGCCAAAAGGTATGATCATAATTCATACTCATGTTCTTTATAGTCTTTCAACTTTTAAGCCAATATTACCTTACACTTAAATAATTTATAATACTAATGTAATATGAGACAGCTCCGGTTGATGAAGATTCCTTAACAGAACTCGTAATCTATCAGGGTCCTGAAAATTCTGTTATCTAAAGTAATTCATGAAATGAGCATAGTAAACCCTGCTATTAAAAATAAATCCCCAAAACACAGGATGTGAAAATCAACGTGACATAGAACATATATGATGGAAGCCAAACAAAAACTGCTTCTAACAAAGTTTTGTTGTTACACCCAACAAAAATGCCATCAATTGGCTGAAATTTAGGACATTATTAGGACATTGTAGGAAAGATGCTGGCCTGGCCACAAATCAATATCGGCATGCCTTCCCTTCGTTGTCAATGAAATAATAGCTAATGGCTCTTCCTCGCAAAATTTTCAGTACTAAGGTCTGTGAATTACTACGTATTTCAAATATAAATAAAATATGAAAAAAATGGAACCCAGATTACTTGGATACCCTATTCGGATTCAGATTAGGGCCATCTTTACTGAAAATCCCCCATCTTGGTTGTTGCCTGCCATCGTCTTTGGATCCTTGGGAATTTCCACCCAAATTTTTCGGTTTTTCTTCATTTTTTATATTTCCTTGTGATGTGACACCAAGTTTTCCAGGAGAACTTGCATTCGAGCTGCTAAATATCCCATAGCTAGGCCGAGTATTGGGAGCATTAGGAAGATTAGGTTGCTTTTGCGATTCAGCAGTTCTAAAAGCGGAAGAATCAGTCTGAGCCGGTTTCCTATTCATCCCTGACTGTGTTTGACTTGAGTCCATCCTATCAGGAGCTCTATTAGTATTATCCCTTGAAAAAGTCAGTGGGTAGCATTGACTGCCACTTTGATTTGAGAGCTGAGGTGGCGGAATCCTAGCATCCCTTGACTGAGTGGGTGGGCCCCGTTGTTCTCTTGGTTCACTTCTTTTATACCTGTTTTCAGCTTCAAATGACTGCTTTGGTTCACTTCTTTTATACCTGTTTTCCTCAAATGGCTGCTGTTGCTTAGAATCATGGACTGGTCTAAACTGAGAAGGTGCATTAGGAAAAGGAATGTTAGAGTTTGTTCCGGAAGATTTTGCCTCGGGCTGAACGTAAACGTTTTGTGCTTGATTTAGACAAGGCTCCTTTGCATCACTCTCGACATCAAATATGCTGTCAAATTCATCGGTTGAATCAGCAACTGACCAGGCGTTTTTTTCATCTTCGTCAGAAAGATTCTCGTCTTCAGAATCTTCGTCATCCATATCTGAACTTCCAAAAGAACCGGAATTGCTCGAGGAGGCATCCTTTAATTTTTTGGCACCACCACCACCTTTCTTTGGTCCAAACTTCGCGTGTCGGACTATTACATAGGCTTGTTTTTTCTCCGCCCTTGGTCCACTCTCCAAGATGTATTCATCTCCAAGCTGTAAGAAGCATAATATAAAATAAGTATCTAGTACATCTGGATTAATGGCAGAGAAAACAATGAAGTAAAATCAGTATTACCAAAGCTGTGAGACGAGATAGAACTTCTTTCAATCTCTCCTTTTCTTCTTCTTCTTCTTGTCTTCTCAACTCTGCAATTTCCTCCACAGTTAACTTTTCACCACCAGAACCCTTAAATGATGTTGCTGCTCTACCACCCTTTTTTGGGTTACCTACGGCCATACACTGACCAACACAGAACCACAGTTACTCAACATGTGTACGGTCTGAGAAGCACAAATACCAGTTTTTTTGGTATTAGAATTTAGATATATGGACATTCAGGCAATATAGCATTATTCTTTCAGCACATCTACTAAATGCATCAGTTTACACTTCACGATTTGATGTCATCATGTGCTATTAGAGGCGTCTATGTTAAAGCATAGGTTAAAACATGCATCGACAATAAACCCAACCAACAAGAAATCATCAACGAGCAATGCCCAATTCCATGATTAACGTTACTTATTAGGCACATTTATTTTTGCTTGTTTGAGCAAGGTTGCTACAATTTTAATATAAATGTGAAATATCCTAATAAAAACTAGTCAATTTGATAAGCCACAAATATTTGGAATATTGTCATTGACTTATTTTTTGTTTATGTGAAGGAGACCAATATGCCAAATTGACAAAACATGGAGCAAAAGCAACTCTTTTTCCATTAATAAATAAACCAAATAAAATACACATGCTTATATCCTCCTAATATTTAACCATGTAAACTAAAAGCAGCCAATCATATGAACATGTTTTACAATGGAAACCAAACCACTACCAAGTGGAACGTGCTCTAGTACAGAAAAGAAAAAATAATACCTTGACTCGATAACCACGCTCCATCAACCTCACAACTGAATCTGCTTTCATTTTCAAGTCTTTCAGTTCCTGAAAGCAGAAGGCATAAGTCATTTGAAAAAAAATTTATCTATAAGACAGAACTTTAGGACTTGTTGATTTCTCTTCTATTCAATACTCTATTCTTGTCTCACTATGTTGCTATCCTCAGGTATCATAGACTATCTTTCCTTTTACCTAAACTATCAAGCTGCGTAACAAAGTACATTTGACAGTAACATTGCTCCAAATTATGGTTTGTATCATAAGCAAATGTAGTAATATGAATGTAAACTTTGTAATGAAGTTTAATCCAAAATGAGAAATATGAAGTCTATTATTACCAAAAAGAAGAAGGCCAAACAGAAACAGCAATGAATTCAAGCAAAGTTAAGCCATATTCTGACAAAAAGATTCTTTGAGAAGGAACTTACAGTTTTCTCCAAAAACCTAACTTCTTTGCATCCTCCTTTTTTCACTGTCTTATCTTTCTGCATAAATATATTTGATGGACAGAATTAATTTTTACTGTTATAAGATGTCACTCGGATCTTAAAAAAGTGCATCCAGAGGGTAAAAAGCATCTAGCAAGATATAGTACAGCCCAGAGATTAACAAAGGTGAATCAAAGATTTAAAGAAGAGAGAAATTCACAAGATTTCGAGAAAAAACTTATCAATGATGAAACCAATCAATCAGACAATCACCAGGGAATTTATTGGCTACCCAGCAAGTGGTTTGCATCATAATTCACTAAAGCTGGTTTACATGGAGTTGCAACACCAAACTACATATTTAGCATAGTGAACAGGAGAGTCCAGCTTTGCAGGGAGAATATAATACAAAACATGATAGTATCAAATAAAAACAAACAAAACAAAACCGAACCGAAATGGAAGTTAAAAGTTTCACAGCTGATTAGAGGTTGAGAGAGATATGTGCATGTGATAAAGACACTTTAATTTAGAGCCAAACCCCAGCAGAGAGCATGATTTATTTATTCTATATCCTATTTCTGAACAATATAACAATTTTTTTAAACTGTGATACATATATTGACCAGTTATCAACTGTATCCTAAAAACATCTGATCCTAATTATGGTTCATATAATCTCAATCCCAATCCCCAGAAAAAAAGATTGTGATTATTTGACATATGCAATTTACCTTCTCCTTAGCACGGTCCTTTTCCTTCATTTTTCGTTTGTATTGCTCTCTCTTGTAGTCCATCATTTTACATACAGGTGGATCAACATTTCCTTGAACCTTCAAGAAGACAGCAACAGTCATAGCTTTTTTAGTTACTAAAATAAATTAATTTGAGGACAGGCATTCACACTTTTCAGCTGTAAAGGAAAAGGGAGTTCCCAAAACACTTATGACTTATCTATGCTAAGGACTCGACAGTTTATGAAGCTGCTTGTCAAATTATTGAAACATGGTAGTAATCTGCATCATAGTAGTCAAGGCGCTGAGGCACACTCAAGGCGCAAGGCTGCGCCTTTGGCTTTTTGGCCGCCTAGGCGCGCCTTGGGGCGCAAAAATTAGCCTAAAACCCCTAAAGGCGCAAGGGCTTGCCCGAGAGCCTAGGCGCGCCTTTGACTACTATGATCTGCATTATGCATTTCTCACAGGAAATTTAAGAAGATAGATATTCATCATTTAGCAGCTGAGGCAGTACCTATGCTTATACAACAACAACAACATTACCACAATTTACCTATACTTATGAATTAAGAAAACCTACACTTACAACTTACCTAATCAAAAAGAAGAAAAGATAGGAAGGATGAGGACGCTGGACCAAAAATTTGGCAGTAGAAAAGGATTTTCAAAATGAACAGAAAACAAACTTATCTATCCCCATGTCCTTTGGTTTCCCTCTAATAGCACTTCCATAGGGCAGTACATCACTACTCAAGACTTAAAAATTGTAAAGACAAACTAGTGATTGTTGCTAATAGTTAAAAGTACCTGAACTAAATCAAGGTTGAGTTTCTGTGCACGCTCTCTTGCTTCGCGTAATGAGACAACAAAATGCTCTGCATAAAACAAATTATCATAGAACAATTTCAAACTTTATTATGTTTACATAATTACTTTTTATATTCCATCTCCATCATAACTGTTAAAGGAAATTTCCAGATGAATGCATTTCTCTGATATGTTTAATTAGTTACCACATATTATACCAACAAAACCTTTATTCAATTGTAATAGTAATTTGATACTTGATGTAAAGACTCAAGATTAAAGAAGACAAATCTTAAAAAAAAAACATAACAAACTAGAACTTAGCACTTCTCAATTTGACCTGCATGTTTTGTATGCCTTTCTGAAAAGGGAGAAATATAAATTGACAGTAGAACGAAACAAAACTAGGACGTAGTTACTCATTTTAATAGTATCAACAATTAAAACTCAAAGCAGTACACTAAATTATAATATATCGAGTCACAGCTTCTTAACTACTAGTATTTTCCAAATGGCCACTAAAATATGCGCATTTATAGATCTAAAACCACAATGCATTCATATTCTTCTTTTTACTCGTTAATGTATTAATAACAGAATCACGAAAAAGAAATAGATCACATCATCAAGTATACAAATTCAGTTTTCAAACAATATAAACAACAAACTTCAAAACACGAATTTCTCTTAAAAAGAAAAAAACACCTTCATCTATTACGAGCCTTACAAAACGAGCTTTGATTTCGTCATTCAAAAGTGCACCACCACTGGCCTTTTCGTCCTTCTTTGCCTTATCCTAAACAAAGGAAATGCATTATAAGCACTGTTACCAAGTACCAGTAACAAAGCCACACAACACAGAAGCAATCCCAAACATTTACCAATAACATATATGAAGTGAATACTTGAAGTAATTAAAACTTCGTAATTAATAAGCTTGAGTTGAGCTCCCATATTACCTGATGTGAAGTAGCAAAAAATCTCACACTGTAGCACGTATCAGTGTATCTACTACAAACATTCCGAACCGGGCTAGCCAATACAAATGAACTTGGGTTTTCCACCGAATGATTGGACAAAGAAGTATGAGATGTTTGAACATAGTATCTCCTTAATTGATGAGACAAAATTTTAAGCTTGGATTGGTTAATTCTATGCCACAAAGCCATAGAATTCAATCCGAAGTAGAAAACAATTGCGAGAATGGGTAATTTTGGGATTCCCAAGCCTAGCTGCTTCTCCAGCCAAAGCAGAGACGCAGACAACTGCACCGAAGTTACCCACAATTAATAAACAAGAGAGATAAACAAAACATGAACAGGATTAAGTAACATGAACGCGTGCAGATTGAGATCCAGGGTGGAGGTAAGACAAAGTTAGAAAATCAAACAGATGGTAAAGAACAAATTCATAAATTCATTGGAAACCCTAAACTCGAATTGGAATGGAATCGATTAAATTGAATGATCAACCTGTGTATGTATGGATTGTACTTTCACTGTAATAAAACAAACCTTGGCTAGGGTGCAACTGAAGGAGATCGATGCGTGCGAAGGGACAACCTAGTCAGTGAACTGTAGAAGATTGGATGTGAGAAGGAAGAGCAATCAATATAAACATTTATATGAAGGCACAGAAAAGGACATAGTTTTTCAGCTCTCGTTTGGGATTGCAGTTTCAAAATAATAATCGATTTTAAGGTCGTAATTTAACAGTATCAAAATCACTTGCTAAGGGAGTTAGTATGCGTCGCCCGTTTTTATTACGTCCATTCAAAAGATAAAAATGCCCCCGTTGCCAAAAAAAAATTTTTTCACCCCTCGCCGGATTGTCAATTCCGGCGACTGTATATTGGCCAGCCGGATTTTCCGGCCAGCCCAGTTGCCGACCGGAATTTTATTCCGGCCAGAGGAGTTAAGAGCCGAAATAAAATTCCGGCCAGCGTAAACCAGACTTGAGCACCTCAATACCCACCTAAAATTTTCGACAAGTCTTTCTGCTTAGAGCAAGAAGCGGAACTCACTATAGTGTGGCCAGAATTTTATTTCGGCCAATATTAGGGTTGGTCGGAATTTTATTCCGGCCAAATTCACATTTGGTTGGAATTTTATTCCGGCCAAATTCACATTTGGCCGGAATAAAATTCCGGCCAGCCAAGTAGCCGGCCGGAATTTTATTCCGGCCAAACGAGTAAACAGCCGAAATAAAATTCCGGCCTAACCCTATTACGGCCGAAATAAAATTTCGGCCAATAATATGGTTGGCCAGAACTTTATTCCTGCCAGTTTTAGACTTGGCCGGAAAACCATTCCGGCCAGCCAAGTGGCAGGCCGGAATAAATTTCCGACCAAGTAATATTCCGGCCAGGTAAAGGGAGGGAAAAAATTTTATTTCTGAAATTTGAACTGAAAATATAAAATTTGACTACGTAAATATATTTTATGACTGATAAATTCCATGAACACAATAAAATATAAAGTTCATAATATTAAAATATAAGTACAAATAACAGTACCAAAATGTTAAAAAACAATAATAATGCAATTACGAGAACAATTAAAATTGAGTACCAAAATGTTTAAAAAAACAACTTGTCAGAAATTATATAAAATAAAAGATACATAATAAATCACTGTGATTCATTTCATTCCCTCAGCAATCCTTCAAATTCTGTCACCATTTCGTTATACTCCGGATATCCATTTGCACCCATTATTGTAACCGACCTCCGATAACCATCTACAAATCGGTTCACCCACTGCAAGAACATTTACAATACAAAACAATTATTACTTAACTGTAAAAAAAATTAAATTACTTGTAAACGAATAAAATTACTTACGTAATCACTGTTAGATCGAGGTTGTCTAACTTCATTGCTCTCCACGTTGATAAGGTAAGGATGTGAATGTTGCTCATACCACCTAAGGTACTCAGGAGTAGATGCACCTAGGTCTTGATCAGCAACCTGAAAATGTGCAACAGACATACAACCCATTATTGGAAAAGTAAACCATGTATCCTTCGTCGAACATAATGGATGCTTGATCTTGTACGAAACGTTGTTTCATGGTCTGCAAGCTTTTTGTGGTGTCAATATAGGCATTGGGGGAATCTGCACATATCCTAACTGCCGCAGCACCCTCCAAGGCATGTACGGCTCAATAATGTCACGGTATTGAATCCAGCCTATGTACAAGGTCTGCGGAACAGCTTGACTAGGATTAGGACCATACGGAAGCCACCTCACCTACACGATAGTAAAATCAATTATCTGAAACACATTAACAGCTAAATAAAAATTCGTTTGTACCTCAGCTGCAGTCATCTGATCGATGTGCATTCACAAAGCATCCAAACGGACACCCTTGCCCTCTAGACGGGGTGCCCACGACATCGGCCTAGCTTGTTCTTCCCGAATAGGGTAACGTGTATGAGGTCGAAAACAAGGAAAATACTCGTATATCCAAGCTTGGAGAAGAGTCAAACATCCGCTAATTTATCTACAATCACCTCAAGTAGCCGTTCCAAGCTGGCGATACAAGTATACTAATGTAGCTGCACCCCATGCATATTCACGTACACGGTTCAACTCATCTTTCACCTCTAAAGCACAAGATGGTCGAATTCGGTTACCACTCTTGTCTACAAACAAGGTCGCTGCAAACATCAACCACATCTAGCCGGCCATGTTAGCATGGGGTGGTTGATGGCTCTCACGGCATTTCTCCGCTACTATCTTAGCAGGAATGGCACCATGCAACCATATTTCCTGCACCGTATCTTCCCCAACCGCAAGCATCTCCATCACAACATTCTTCATGTGATTAGTTCCACCATCCTCCGAGACAATCAATCCATCAACAGAAATGCCTAAAATATAATGCACATCATGCATCATAATAGTCATCTCTCCAAAAGGCAAGTGGAAAGAATTCGTATCTGGCTGCCACCGCTCAACAAATGCAG
>CATIWQ010133421.1:0-28249 GCA_949673415.1 Euphorbia schlechtendalii | reverse complement strand
TTTTTCTATAATGTGACATTTGTTTTAGAGACACTCCAGTATAATATACCCGTTTCTTGACGGGTTCAATATAATGGATTTTTTTCTACATAAAATTTTGATGTACTTCAATCTATATTGGTGGTATGACAGGTTAAGTACCAGTTTTAATGTAACTATTTAGCTAATTGTTTGTCAAATCTAATTTTAGCTTATGTGATATTGGATTTTTAGGTGTTTGGTCCTTCAACTAAGCAAAGAGAACTCTTTGAGCAAGCTGTAGTACCAATTGTTAATGAAGTTCTTGAAGGCTTCAACTGTACCATTTTTGCATATGGTCAAACTAGTACAGGTAAAATTTACACTATGGAGGGTGTCATACCTAGAGTTGTGAAGCAAATTTTTGATACACTTGAAGGCCAAAATGCAGAATATAGTGTTAAATTTACTTTCTTAAATTATTTGTTTGTTGTGTTAATGGTTAAGGCTAAAGTTAACTTATCTTTTTTCCTTAGAGTAATATGATCCTATATTACTGTAGTCGGTCACATTCCCTTTTCACAATCACAATACATATCAAGGAAGCTACTCCTGAAGGGGAAGAATTGATCAAATGTGGGAAACTGAATTTGGTTAATCTAGTTTGTTCAGAAAATATTTCTCGCTCTGGTGCTACAGAGGTAATTTTCTATCTCCTACTTAAACTCTTAAAAGTCTTTAAGATTGCTAAAGGAGGAAAAACCTATTTTGGAGATGAATTCTATTATAAATTTTTAAAGGGCCGTGCTAGGGAAGCTGGAGAAATCAATAAAAGTTTGTTAACTCTTGGCCGTGTCATCAATGCTCTTGTTGAACATCTTGGGTATATCCCATACAGGGTTGATGTGATCCTCCCAATTGCATTGTTGTTCAAATATCAATCCTTTAATTTTTTTAAGTAATTGGTTCCAGGGATAGCAAGCTCACAAGGCTACTTCGAGATTCTCTTGGTGGAAGAACTAAAACATGTATCATAGCAACAGTTTCACCGGATGTTCATTGTTTGGAAGAGACCCTAAGTACATTGGACTATGCGCACAGAACCACACACATTAAAAATAAACCTGAGGTTAGCTTCAAAATTTCAGAACCAGTTACTGTTTGTAGATTTACATTATTTTATATGCATGGTGTTTATAGTTGGTTGCAGAGGATGGAGCCTGTTTCTTATACACTAAATTAGTCCCTCCTGAGGCTTTATTCTGTTTAATACATTAATCTCTGGAACCTCTTCTTGTAGTCATAGTTGGATTTCTTCCATTAAGTGTTCTGATGTAAAAAGTGAAAAGCTACTTTCTTGCTTATATATACCTGTCTGTTCATAAGGTTGAATCCCAACTTGATCAATAATGTGTGTGATTTATAAATAGGAAATAAAAAATGAGAGATATAAATCTTACTATGTTTTGTAGTTATGGCAAAGAAATTGAATGTTTCTTCCTGTTTTTTTCAGGTCAACCAAAAAATGATGAAATCAACCCTCATCAAGGACCTTTATGGTGAAATTGAAAGGCTTAAATCAGGTATGTGATGAAACCTTGGTCTTCTTGCCATGAAATTTGTGAAGTTTTGAAGCCCTATTTATAGAGTTCAAAGGGTTGCATCTATCCAAATGAAGAGTCACATCCATTCGTGAATAATTGCATCACTTCATTGTGATTGGTTGAGAGGCTTCAATCTAATCCACAATGGATAGGCACCTTTTCATGATTGGTTGACTTCTTATAAGTGTCTTTTCGTTGGTAGCTGATGGCGGTTGATCATGTTTATCTGGCAGTTGGTTAGTTAAGAAGATAAAACTATAAAACCGTCCAAGTCACGACTGCGATATACATATCGCGACCATGAATCTTTGATCGGTAGACTTATGTTCTAAAGAAGAACAAGTCATGACCATGAATGATTATCACGACCGTGAATTGCATTTTTCTTCAGAATTCTCCTTGCAACTTCACCGATCTTTGACAACTTCGATCCTAAGCCAAATCTTTAAGTTCCACGGTTCTTTTTGCACCATTTTCACTCATTTTTCATAAGATTCCACTTTAGATCATTTTACTCCCAAGATTTACCTAGTATCTGCATTTGCATCAAAAGTAACTACATACCACGTGAAAATCTTTTATATGAAGTATAAAAATGAATTAAACTACATTGTTTAGTGTATAAAATTAATATGATAATAAGTGTAATTATACACTTATCAATAATCCAATAATCATCTCCTTCTACATCTTCAAACTTCTTAGGTTCGATCAATGATATGAAGGCTGGATAACTCATCATCCTACTAAGCTAACCTTGGGCCATCACTGGATTATGAACATCATCAACTATGCTATCTAGCAAATGGTTACGATGAACTCTAATCTCTCTTGGAAGACTCGGATCAACTACTGGAGGATCGACAATGGGATGTTGAGGTGGAGGTTGATATTCGCAATTGTTGAAGTTGATAGAAATATCTTCATCATCATCTTTGGCTTCCTCTGATGGGGGCTCCTATGCTGAGTTGGGTAGCACAGCTTGTGGCATACTGAGTTGATTTGAATGCTGGGGAACTCCTTCATCTTCATCAGAGGGACCACTTTCTACAACGTTAGTTTCCTATAAATCTACATGCATAGACTCCTCTAAGCGTCCAGTACGTTTGACATATACCCTATATACCTAATAAGTGTATAATTACACTTATTATCATTATAATTTTACATAATAAACACTGTAGTTTTAGTCATTTTTATACTTCATATAAAAGATTTCACATGGAATGTAGTTGTTTTTGTTGCAAATGCAGATACTAGGTAAATCTTGGGAGTAAAATGAGCTAAAGTGGAATTCTATGAAAAAAAGAGTGAAAAAGGTGCAAAAAGATGCATGGAATTTAAAGATTTGGCTTAGAATCAAAGCTGTCAAAGATCGGTGAAGTTACAAGGAGATTTCTAAAGAAAACTCTATTCACGGTCACAACAATACCTCGCGGTCGTGACCTGTTCACTTCAAAAATAGAAGTCTACCAATAAAAGGTTCACGGTCGTGAATCACATATCACGGTCACAACATGGATGGTTTTCTAGTATTATCTTCTTAACTACTAACTGCTACATAAGCATGATCAACCGTTATCAACCACCATCAACTGTCAACGAAAAGACACTTATCAGGAGTCAACCAATCATGAAAAGGTGCCTATCCATTATGGATTGAATCAAAGCCTCTCAACCAATCACATTGAAGAGATGCAATCTTTCACCAATAGATGTGACTCTTCGTTTAGATAGATGCAACCCTTCAAACTCTATAAATAGGGCTCTAAATCCTTAACATTTTAGTGCATAGGCAAAAATTAAAGAAGTGCATGAGTGGATTAGTGTGTGTATAGTTAGATTCGCTACGTTCTTAAGTGTTAGCGAGAAAATGTTTAAGTGATTCGAATCCTTGTTTCGATCACTAGATTTCTCTATATTCTAGAGTGATTGTTGTATAAGTGTACTTGCAAATCACTTATCAATAAAAGTTTTCGTTCTTTAATATTCGTTTGTTCGATATTCGCAAAGAATAGCATCCTGGCGGAGGTTCTGTATAGGCCGAGACCGAATTCAAAGCAAACACAGGAATTGCGGGAATTGATGACTCCCATTAAAGAGTGGATACGGTTTGATCAACTTTAGCTTTCACTTGCATACCTTACAACTTTGCTTTGCTTTGTACTTATACTTTCTATTTCGAAGTTTATGATATTTCTATGTGTTATAATGTGTATTTCGTGTTAAGTCTTTTATGTTAATCAAGTTATATGCGTTGGCATTAATTTTAAGAGTAGTTTCGGGGTTAACAATATCATGTATAATCACTGGATCTGTGATATAACACTGTTTAGTGAGCCAACATTTTTGGAATGGTAACTTGCTAAATGTGGCTTTGTGAGAGCGACCCATACTAAGCATAGTATTGATGTTGTCCAGGTTTATATAACAGTCTTATCTCGTTTGTGCTAAGTTTAGAAAAGTTATTTCATGTGTTGCTCTGTGATAAATTATTGAACATCTGAGTGTGTTGAACCGGTTTGTTAGAATAATCTAGTGTGTCATAACATCTTTGTTGATCTTGCATATTTTCTCTGCTATACTTGTTCGTAGTGAAAAATCTATTTGTTTAGAGTTTCTAATATATCACATATATATTTACTCAACTTTTCTAATCTTCCTATTCATAAAAATCTCTAATCTATTTTTATTTTAATTTACTTTGTTTCTTCTCTAGTTTATCTTTAGACCTAGTTCCTTCCCTGTGGGTTCGATATCTTTTAAAACTATATCGCAACTGTATACTTACAGTTATCATCATTTTTCTATGTGATAAGAGGTATTGACAAATCCTACATTCATTTGTGAATAAGTTTTGGCGCAGTTATTAGCCAATAGCTCACGAAATTTTGGAACCATTATTGATTAAACTTATCAGTAGAAAAGTGGCGAACACACGGTGCATAGTAGAAAATTCCTTTTACTTAGACTGTAGTGAGGAATCCCTGACATTTTGTACTAATACTTTCTGGCATTGTGAGGACCACAGGAATCTTCATTAATTTTAGCATCTTTTCTCCTGAAAAGCAATTAAGGAATATTTCATTCCTTCATAGACTTTGTTAGTAGCACATGTATCATAAAGTATCTACGTGTTAGATAAGGTGTTTTAATTAATTAAAACTAAAACTCAGCACGAGCTGAGTGGAGTAATTCTAAACTATGATGTACTCAGCATAGACTCAGCTTTTCCTACTCTAAGTCATAACTTAATTAATTATCTAGCAAAACTGAGTTATTCTCCCTTGAATAAGCTCAACCCAGCTTTGTTAATTAAGAGTCTACTTAGTTCTCAATTAATTTCACTATCCTAGATAGTTTTCTATTTCCTAAACAACTCAGTACCTATGAAGTACTATTTAACTTGGGTTCTATTAAATTTGCTACATGTTTACTACTTTCAATTCACCATGCTTTGTACAAATATGCCATCCTGACCACGAATCTTGATGCAGACACTTAAATGCACACACTCATTGAAGAATTACAAAAATATAGTGGTTCTCATGTTATTTAGGATATAGTCGACACTCGAGATCATGTCACCCTAGGACAGCATGAAACCAAGTGGAATCGTGTAGCATCATTTACCCCATTATACCGCGATATCCACATAATGATTTATTCTTAAATCTATATAGGGTAGATACACCAAAACCTTATTCGACGCCCACTTGGTGTCCTAATTCATAGCCCTTCCGGGGTAATTAAACAAACCAAAAGCCTACATGATGCAAGCATAAACACAAACCATATTTCCTCACATTAGGCGATATCCTTGTTGATATCCTAACCTAAGCCACATAGGGTGAACTTACTTAAAAAACCTTACCACCCTTCCAGGTGACCACTCACTTGAAATACCCTCCCATGAAGGGCAACGATCCATACATCACCGCATACCTTTTATAATGATGTCCACTGACATCCATGACCTTGCCCTAATGGCTACATATGATAGTTGTTTTCATGCATTTTTTGTCTACTTTTCATTAGGGTATGGCACACTACTTACTCAAAAATATTGAGACTTTTTCACGGTATATAGTCACAGTACGAAATCATGAGTTACTATTACCACACGGTTAACTTGATTACTTCATAGCACCATTCTTATTGTGTTGTCCCATCGACAGCATACATATCTCGACTACGCCCCTAACGGATAGACTTTCATTCATTCATCTAATAACTAACGTTTCTCCTTTATCTTTGCTTAATTCTCATTTCTCATCATGGCACGTTAACCCATTGTAAAAGTAGCCATAACATTAACACCTCACGCATCCAGCACGCATCATAAATCTAACAATGTGCCAATTAATTTAGCGAGGATAAATTCTATCTATCAGAAGGCTTGGAATAAATCTTCTAATTGTTTAATCCACATTTCTCCAATCACGACTACTCTGGAAGGAATCCCGTACATGAATTCCAGCGAAGACTCGGGTTCAGATTTAGAACAACATACTTCACTCGGTTTTGGTAGCATGGCTAATCGATAGGAAAAGAACATGGGGGAATACCAGGCTCTTAGGGAAGTACAAAAATCGTAGGTGAACCAATCGTTAGTGAGCACTGAGAATGCTACAATGATGAATGCTTTCGCTAACAGTGACCAGTTTGCATCAATCATCAATTGTCACACTAGGACTAGGAAGCCCGAGCAAAGGGAAAATGATGTGGTGCCTAACTTGAACATCAGTGGCACGATTCTACCAGGGGGACCATCCTCTTCTGCTGTAGTATTTCCAAATTCTGCTATAATCAACCCTACTTCTATCAGTTCAGGTTGGGGCAAGGTCAGCTGCAGGATGGCCAAATAATATGTGAATTCCCTTTTCAGCCACAGGTTGGTGGCCAATTCATCCAGGGGCAACCGAGATAAACTTCATTTGCTCCTAGAGCGGTGGGGCCACCAGAAATCATGCCCTCCTCCAATTACATCCCATTTATTTAAGGGATAGCTCAACCTACGATGCCAAGCTGGGGTGCACCTTCTTAGATGTTCCAAGGTTAGGGATAGTACATCTCAGGGATGCAAAATGGTGGTTTCTTAGAGACCCGAACAATATCCTCCAGTAGTCAGGAATGGCTGAACTATGGTAATAATTCTTAGCCACGCATGGTGGGCATATTGTACAGGGGTAGAGGGGCGCAATTTTGACATAGTCAGCAACTAGAGACGAGGACACTATGCCTCCAACTTTTGCTATGCCCTAGTTCGAGAAATACATGGGCACCACAGACCCTCATGCACATCTTACACACTATCAGAAAGTAATGAGGGTATTGAGGATAAGCGACTGCATGATGGCCAAGTTGTTCATTGCTACACTAGGGAGCCCTATGAACGATATGTATAGTCACCTCCCGATTTATATAGCTTACGACTGGGGACGTGTTTCCTAACCAATGGTGGACCATTACGGCTTCAACACTTTGATGGTCATAACAATGCAGAATTGGAGGCTGTAAGGAAAAAGCAGAGGGAAAGTTTCAAGCCTTACTTTGAGAAGTGGATGGCTACACAAGTCAGGCTACCGTCTCGCATGACCTTGTTAGAAATGATTGTGAAACTCTTGGATGGCGCAATACCATTTTATGGAAAAAGATTTGGGTCTGAAGCCTTCCATAGTTACCAAGAGGTATTTGTTCGGGCCGAAAAGTGTTACAACACTTTGGAAGAGGCATCAGGATAATGGGCTGCTAAACCCTAGTACAAGAAGAACGAATCCAATCCTATGCAAGTGAAAGCAAAATAGCCAGCTGTGCAACTGGTACAAGATGAGAAGGTAGCCATTATCAACTTACCAAAAGAGGAGTATCATGGCATCTCCTCATACATAGCTAACCATGGGTTCATGTTCACCAAGTGGCGACTCCATACTAAGAGACGATCAATTTGGGTTTGACCAAATCTAAAGAAATGTTTTCACCCTTTCTCTTTCAAATTTTTTCCGGATCCCCAACCCGATGCTCTTATTCTTTTTTCAAACACCCCGGTGGATCGTGCCTCTCATCTCCATGCGCTCTCAGCCCACCGCTCCGTGTTGCCCGCTCACAGTGGCGATTCTGCTGGGGTTTTTTTCTATAAACTTGTTTTTTTTAAAAAAAGGTTTTAGATTTTGGATAAGTGCCGAAAATTATTGATCACATTATTATGTTTTCTCTTTATTTTGACATATTTATAATAACACATTGTAGTAGAAAGGATTAGCCCATAAGTCTAAGGTACCCTATTACCGCTAATCTGTCTCTTGTACTAATTTGACTCCCTTAGAAAAGATATTACTTGAGCGAGTGGAGCACTTGTTACCATATCGCATGTACCTCCCTCATTAGAACCTATTTGGGGAGAGGCTTGGAGTGTATTTGAGTGCAACAAGAACCTTCTACATCAACAACCCATTTATAAACCCTCATGTAAAAAAGCCATAGGCATTTTCCCAAGGGTGTTACCCAAACACGCGAGCATGCATTATATTTTCCTGCAGGTGCACTCCTTAATATCTTCATGATACTAAGATGAACCAAAGTTAGGATAGAGACTAGCCAAAAACCCTATGAGCGGGAGTTGTATGGTTGGAAGAAAGATATTATGTGCTATGTGCTAAGTGTTAACCGCTTTCCGATTCATCATGCATTGTACAAATGTGCCATACTAACCACGAATCTTAGTGCAGACACTTGAACGCACACACTCATAATATTAAACATGATCTGATGTCCTTCATGCTTAATACTTAGTTGACACTTGAGATCGTGTCACCTTAGGATAACATGAAACCAACTAGAATCATGTAGTATAATTCAACCCAAGTTTTAGCTCAATGTCCACATGATGTTTGACTCTTAAGATAAACCTACCCAAATCCTTATACGATATCCACTTGGGATCCAACTTATAGCCCTGCTGGGGTGATTATACACACCAAAAGCCTACACGAGGCAAACATGAACACAAACCATATCAATAGATATCCTAGTTGATGTCTTAAACTAGGTAAGACTTACCCCTAGAACCCTACTTTTCACCCAAAATACTCACGCATCACTGCATACCTTTTGTGATGATGTCCACTGACATCCAAGACCTTGCCCTAATGGGGTAAATGAACCAAAACATTCATCTATATGCTACATATGGTAGTTGTTTCCATACATTTATTGATTACTTTTCATTAGGGTATGTCACACTGGTCACCCGAACACCAAGAGAACAAACTTTAGTTCTCGAACCCTTGACTTATCACCACACAGATAATTAGGTCACCTCATTTCACAATGTCCCTAGGATAGAGTATGAATCTCAAAACCAATGGACCTTCATTTATCGCATGGACTAATGATTCTACTCTTTTCATGAGTGATTTCTATCTCGCATCATGGCACGCTAACCTTTTTTCCGCAGCCATAACATTAAACATTTCACACATCAATCACACATCATGATTTAACATGCATTCCCTAACAATCTATGTGTGTATTTCAGCCAAGAAAAAGACTGTCTACTGAAACGCTTGGAACAGGGCTTCTCACCGGCTAATCGGCATCTCCCCAACCACGGCTCACCAAGAAGGAGTTCCATACACCAACAGTAGCTCGGATTAAGAACAAAACACTCTGTGTAGCTTCTGTAACATGGCCCATCAACAAGAAGAGAATGTGTCCAATGATCAGGCTCTCGGGGTAGGTTAGAACCCACAAGCCAACCAATCATTTGTGAGCGTTGAGGTTGCTACTGCAATGAATGCCTTCGCAAATAGTGACCAGTTTGTGTCAATCCTCAACCACCACACTAGAACTGGGCAGCCCGAGTAGAGGGAAAATGATGTGGTGCTAAGTGTCAATGGCACAATCTTACCAAGGGGACCATCATCTTCCGTTGCTGTATTTCCAAGTTCTGCAATAGTCACCCCTAACTTTTATCAGTTCGGCTAAGGGCAGGGTCAGCCGCAGATAGTGTATGAGCTATAAGTGGGTGGCCAATTCTTCCCATGGTAGCCAGGGCATGCTTCAGTTACCCCAAGGGCTGTAGGGCGTTCAGAAATCAGACCCTCTTCTAATTACATTCCCTTTATTCAAGGGGTGGCTCAGCCCACAGTGCCCAGCTGGGGCGGACCTTCTCAGACATTTCAGAGTCAAGGGTAGCACTACCCGAGTTTACAGTATGGGGGTTTCTCAGAGACCCCAAACAGTAGCCTTCAACAACCTGAAATGGCTAAACTCTATAGACAATTCTTAGCCACTCATGTGCAGGGGTAAAGGGGTGCGATCCCAGTGCAACCCACAATTGGGGATGAGGATACTTTTCCGCTAACCTTTGCTATACCCTAGTTTGAAAAGTACACAGGCAATACAGATCCTCATGGGCATATCGCGCATTATCAGAACGTGATGATGGCTTTGAGGATAAGTGATCGGATGATGGCCAAATTGTTTATCGTTACATTGGGAAGCCCTGTAAATGAGTGGTATAGTCATTTACCAATGGACATAGCCTATAATCGGGGATGTCTATCCCAAGCGATGGTGGACCACTATGGCTTCAATACTCTGATGGTCACTACTATGCAAAATATGGAGGTAGTGAGGAAGAAAAAGGGGGAGAGATTCAAGCCCTCTTTCGAGAGATGGATGGCCACGCAAGTCATTTACAGTCTCACCTATCTCTACCGGAGATGGTTGTGAAGCTTTTAGATGGTGCACTACCGTCTTATCGGAAGAGGCTGGGGTCTGAGACTTTTTATAGTTATCAAGAAGTTTTTGTGCGAGCTGAGAAGATAGAGCGTTATGATGCCATGGTGGTAGAAATGGGGCAATAGGTTGCTAAGCCCTATTACAGGAAGAATGATTCCAACCCGGTGCAGGTTAAGGTGAAGCAATAGGCAGTGCAATTGGTGAATGAAGAGAAGGTAGCCACTGTTAGATTGCCAAAGGAAGAATATCATGGCATCTCGCCATATGTTGCTAATTTGGGATTCTTGTTCACCAAGTTGCGTGAACTTAATCAATTGGAGAGCTTGAAGAAGCATGTCCCTCCCAAGCCGGAAGAGAAGAACAGTTACTACCATTATCATTTGGCCGTGGGACATCGCACAAATAACTACAAGGAGCTGTTGAAAGCAATTCAGAAACTAGTGGCTGACAAGGTCATCCATGAGCTTGCACTTAAGCCAAGAACGAAGAATAACCCTTTATCAAAGTTTGAGGCAAGGTTAGGAATGGTTAACTCCGGGCTAGAAGAACGGAAGGTCCTAAGCTGCCTGTTTGAAGGGCTTGGAGAATTTGTGATGATGGTTGGGTCTGGAAGCGATCCTAATCGGATTTTGAAGATGCTAGAGGAAGAGTCAAACCATCAAGGGTACGGGGGTAAGATTAAAGCTTTTGAGATTAACCTTGCTGGGATGCCGGTATTTACCGGCCAAAAACCTACATCACTTCACGTAGGGAGGGAACTGTCATGAGAAGCACCGACCAGCAAGGGAGAGGAGTATGTGATGGCGATTGAGTCGGGGATGGACTCAGATGATGTGATGGAGATGATTGAATCTGAGTCAAGTAATTGGGTGATTAGAGAACGGGAAGAAGTCCCGAGGGCTAGTTTTAGCTTGGCCAGAATGTCAGTTTTTAACGGGAATGATTCACCGTCTTCTCACTTATCCAAATTTTATATCCTATGTCAAGCACAAGGCTTGTCTGAAAATATGATAGCTATATTGTTTCCATGCACACTAGCAGGAGTAGCAAGTCAGTGGTATGAAATGCAATCGGTTGAGACCGAGAGCAATTGGAACTACATCTCTGTAGAGTTCCAGACCGGAGTTTACATTTCTAGAAAATCTGAAACAAACCATGCGAGATCTGCTCGTTTGTGTACAAAGGAAAGGAGAATCGCTCACCGACTACGTAAAGCGATGGATGTTTATCTATTCAGTGTTAGTGCCGAGACCATCTGAGCCCTCTACAGTACAGTTGATAGTAAGGGGATCCCGAGAATTGTACCGCTACCATCTAGCGAGGTTAACTATACCAGATTTTGATCAGTTATCATACCATGCTCATCACCTCGATGAGAGTGAAGACATGGGGGAAGATCCATTGGCAGAAGTGTTCTCCGCAGATGGAGGTGAACCACAAGAAGACACAATGAAGGTGGAATCAGGGAAAGCACTAGTGAGGGTGCCCCATTGATCTCGATGCATATGTCCCTAAGTCTAGAAGGAAAAGGAAACCCAAAGAATTAACCTCTACTGCGGGAGAGATCATCTCTGATAGAAAGAAGCCTATAAAAATAGATTCTTACAAGTTGAAGGGGTGACACAGCCAAGCAGAGGATGGATATGACCAGTACCCTTGGGTCAATTCTAAGGAAATGAGACTGATAGAGAATGGATTACTAAGGGTTACTCGAAGTGGTAGAGTTTTCAGAAGGGATGAGACTATACAGCTCAATGACTCCAGACCGGAGGAAACAGCAAGGGAATAGCCCGAGCCACCCCTGCCCATAAAGGTGGATGAAGAAATGTTGGATATAGATCCCTTGGTAAATTAGTTGAAAGGGACTCAGGCCAAATACAGTATCTGGAGGCTGCTCGAGACATCCCAGAAGCATAGAATGGGCTTGGTGAAGAGGTTGATAGAAATGCCTGCTATGCCCATAACCTTGGTGATTGAGATGTGTGTTGCAATTGGGGAAGGAATTGCCCCTCCTCAAATGTCCTCTATAACTTTTGATCATTCAAAGTTGCCCGCAGGAGCTAGGGTTGCACAATCGAGCCCTATTCATCAAAAATTAGATTTTAAACTAGGCAATGCTGTGCGTGATGGTCGATGATAGCTCAGCCCTCAATCTTTGTCCTCTTAAGTTCCTACCTTTTCTATGGCTAAGGGAGGATATGCTTGCCAAATTCGATATAGTGATTCGAGCCTATAACAATTCGAAGAGAGGGGTGTTAAGCCCTTTTGAAATAGAGGTCACCGCTGGATGAGTGGCCTCCAATGTGAAGTTCACTGTGCTGGATATTCTAGTAACTTACTTGCTGCTTCTGGGAAGGCCATGGATCCACAAGATAGGGGCAGTCCCTTCCACTCTGCATCAGAAAATAAAACTTATCCACAATGGGAGGTCGGTGATGATCGAGGCTGATGAGGAATCTATTATGGCAACAGCCGCATTTGAGGAAAGAACAATGCAAGGGCAGAGGGTGGTGACGGCCACTGAAGAAAAGAAGAAGGGTCGTGGAACCCTAAAGGGATATCATTTTTTCCCTAGAAGCCTTAGAGCTTAAATGAAGAAGTAGGGTTTCATCCTTGGATAAGGCTTGAGAAAATATCATTAGGGGATAATCAGGGCCGTCGATCCTATTCTTGTCACACCTGGATTGGGTCTTGATTTCACCCCAAGCATGAAAATGTACAAGCACAAACAGCCCATGTTATGTAACATGGTAAGCATCTGCAAGGCGGAAGGCACTAAGGCATATCTGGGAGATCCAGAACCAACAATCCTGAATGGGGAGGAAGTCAAGGGACTTGAGATATTCAATGATGTTTTTGACTTCCCGACTGGCAAGTTGATTGAGTCTCTTGTTGATGTTGAAGTAAAAGAGAAATTGATCCTAGTAGTAACCCCAATTGAAGAATATGAAAAAGGTGGAGTACTTGAAGATGCGATGGCAGCTTTCACTAAGGCTGTTAACAAGATGATGAAGAAAGGCGTTGCATGAGACTAAGATCTACTAGGCACTATCAAGCTCCTCATCGAAAAGCTGGTATAAACCACTCTCAAGGTAGAACCTATCACCGACACACTTGCTGCTACCACAACTGAAGACCCTCCGCCTGTGGAGGAGAAAACTGAGGATGTAATAATGAATATTTCTGATGTTTTTAACAATTTTGCCTATGAGGCTCATTCAATGAAGTACGACTATTTTGCTTACTTGTTTTATATTATGCCTGATGGTACCATGCATTCATATGATCATACGCATAACATCTTTAGCATTCATGATACATCATTAAAAGAAATTAACTTGGGTAAAAACGAGTCGCAAAAAATGGTGACAATTTCCAATGATTTGACTCCTGAGGAAAAAAGAGAGATCAAGAATGTACTTAAACATCACGTGGCAGCGTTTTCTTGGTCATACGAAGACATGCCCGGAGTAGACAGGCAAATAGCAGAGCATCACATCCCAACTTACCCTAGGATCAAGCCGGTAAAATAGAAACTACGTCGCTTAAGGCCTGAATGGGAAGAAAAGGTCAAGGCTGAATTGGCAAAATAGATTGAAGCTAAATTCTTAGAAGTGGTTAAATACCCGACGTGGCTAGCCAACATAGTCCCATTAGCAAAGAAAGATGGCAAGGTCAGAGTCTATGTGGATTTCAGGGATTTGAATAAAGCCTCCCCAAAGGATGATTTCCCCCTACCCCACATCGATGTACTGGTCGACAGCCCAGTAAGGGAAGCTATGTATTCCTTCATGGATGGCTTCTTAGGCTATAACCAGACACTGATGGAAATAACTAACAAGATCAAGACATGATTCAACACTGAATGGAGAGTATACTGCTACAAGGTAATGCTGTTTGATTTGAAAATCGCTAGCGCAACATATCAGTGAGCCGTCACAACCCTCCTTCATGATATGATCCATAAGGAAGTGGAAGTTTACAGAGACAACATGCTTGTGAAGTCCAACACCAGAGAGGAACATCTAGCTGTCCTAGACAAGTTTCTCACTAGAATCGAGAAATACAATCCACCCTTGAACCCGAAAAAGTGCATGTTTGGGGTCACATCAGGGAAACTCCTAGGGCATATAGTCAGCCAAAAAGGAATTGAGATGGATCCTAATAAAAGCAAAGCCATTAGGAATATGCCCACGTCGAAAACTGAGAAAGAAGTCCGATCTTTCCTGGGGTCTCTACAGTATATAAGCAAATTTATCACCAGACTCACTACCATCTGCAAGCTAATCTTCAAACTACTATGAAAGGGACCAACCAGTAGTTTGGAATGACCAGTGTTAGGAAGCATTTGACAAAATCAAACAATACTTGTTAAGCCTACCCATCCTCCATCCACCAGAACTTGGAAAGCCCCTGATCCTATACCTAGCAATTGAGGAGTTATCGGTTGGAGCCATGCATGTGCAAGAACACGAAGATAGAAGTGAACATGCAGTCTACTACTTAAGCAAAAAATTACTCGAGTATGAGTCATGTTACATCTTAGTAGAGAAAATCTACACAACGATGGTTTGGTTGACAAAGAAGCTACGACATTACTTCCAATCTTATCATATAAAAGCCATCGCGAAGATAGACCCGATGAAGTACTTGTGTTAGTCACCAACACTATTTGGAAAACTCTCACAATGGTTATTGCTATTATCTGAATTCGACATCGAATATGTGACCAAAAAAGTCATTAAGGGATGAGCAGTCGCTGAATTTTTAGCAAATCAACCCTTGGACTCTGATTACGTTGAAAATCTAGAATTTCCAGATGAGCAACTAGCATTGATAAAGGATTCAGGTTCAGAATGGAAAATGTTCTTCGACGGTGCAATGAACAGAAACGGAGCTGGCCTAGGTGTTATATTTATAACACAACAAAATGAAGTTATACCCCTTTCCAAACATTAGGAATTCCCAGTAACAAATAAAGGGGCAGAATTTGAGGCTTGCCTGTTTGGATTAAAGGCACTTCGGAAGGCAAGGGAAAAAGAAGTATCAGTGGTTGGAGACTCAGCTCTGGTTATAAAACAAGTCACTAGCAATTGGGAAATAAGAGAAGAATCACTCTGTCCCTACATGGAAGCCGTATGGAAAATCTTACAAAAATTTTCCAAATGCATCTTCAAACACGTTGCAGATCAATCAAACCCTTTTTACTGCAAATGGCCAAAGAACCCTTCTACTATGGCCTAGTGGAAACGGAGGATCAATAAGCTATCGGGAATTGGTCCTTCGACATCGTCAAATTTTTGCAGATCGGGGAATACCCAGAACGTGCAACAAACTCTGATAGAACCTCATTATGGTGGCTAGCGACTTAGTTCCATCTAGTAGAAGGGGATTTGTTCAAACAAACATCAAAAGGGATGCTGTTGAGATGTCTCACAAAACAGGAGGCACTATTGATAATGAGACAAATGCATACAAGGGATTATGGTCCACACATGAATGGGATAGCACTTGCTAAGAAAATACAATGCCAAGGGTATTATTAGACAACAATGGTCACTGACTATGTATTGGAAGTACGAAAGTGCCATGAGTGCCAGATTTACAATGACATCACTCATCTACCCCCATCCAAACTCCATAGCTTATATACTCCTTGGCCATTCTCATTGTGGGGCATCGACATTATTGGTGAGATTCGACTAAACTCAACTAATGGACACTGCTTCATTATAGTAGTAGTCGACTACTTTTCAAAATAGGTGGAATCCGAATCTTGCACCAACATCACTACTAAGAAGATGGCCAAGTTTATAGAAAAGCATATATTCACCCGATATGGCATCCCACATCACATTGTATCGGATAACGGGGTTCAATTCCAAAGAACCACATTAGACCTAATGAAGAAATATGGGATCGAGCATCATCGGTCATCACCATACAAGCCATAGGCTAATGGGGCAGTAGAGGCAGCCAATAAGGTGAATAAGAAAATCATAAGCAAGATGGTCGTTACCTACAGGGACTGGGCTGATACGTTGCCATTCTCATTATGGGGATACAAAACGAGCGTTAAAACTCCCACCAATCAAACCCCTTTCTCGATAGTATATGGGATGGAAGCAGTTTTTCCAGTGGAAATGGAAGTGAAATCGCTTTGAGTAGCACTGGAGGCAAGGTTAGAGGAGTCAGAATGGGCAAAGGCTAGATTTGAACAGTTGAACATGATGGACGAACTGCGGTTAATGGCACTGGATCATTTGCAGATGTACCCACAATGCATGGTTAGGGCATACAATAGTCAAGTTAGGGCCAGAAACTAACCGTTAAAAGTAGGAGACTTAGTCCTAAAACAAATGAGACCCTCAAATGTGGACCAACCGGGAAAGTTACGCCCAAACTGGGAAGGTCCTTGTGTCATCAAGAAAATCTTGAGCAAAGGAGCTACCAAGATCATGGACATGGATGGAAACGAATTCGTCAATCCATTCAGTGAAGACAAGTACAAGCGCTACCACGTGTAAAAATAAAAGAAATAAACTTACAAAAGTGGTACACCAAACAAGAGAGAAAAACTAGTCCGCCAGATGGTAATTGGCTACCTAGGCAACAATTAGGACCATTCTTGTATAAAAGCCAGAAATATCTGCTGAGTTGAAAACCCGTAAAGGGTGGCTCAGGTAAAAATTAGGACACGATGAGGAATAGAGGGACCACAAGTTAGAAAACCTGCTCTAGGCTAACTAGTGGCAGGACTCAAATCATTGGAAAACTTGTACCCTTTTTAAAGCCGTTCAATGAAATGTGTTATGTTTGCAAGGATTTATGTTTATGTTTATATGAATGTGTGCATACAGAATATCACTAGTAAATAAAATAAAGTTTGAAAAAATTTCATAATGTCAAAAACAATCCAAGAATAAGCCAAAAACAAAAGTCAAAAAACGAATGGTGAAATCAAACAAGATCTAAGGGTGCCAGTCATTCCACCGTGCAAGCTTCCTCGAAGTATGAGGAAGGGGGTCTAAACCATCTTCATCCCTCTCCCACTCAAGAGACACCATAAAGTGCTGATCAGCATCAGGGAGAACCTTGATCTCACCCAGCCATCCATGGTAGAATTCATCAGTATCTGTGGTCTCCGAGGTAGTGTAATCCAGTATAACAACTCGAGTGCGTGCCTAAAGCCTCCGTATAGCATCAGGTGTGTCAGGACTGAAATCGTGGAAATAGGTCAAGCATAGAGACCGAGGGACACGTTGCTGACACTTATACTGCCTACATAGATGAGAAGGGGAATAGGATGTGACACTAAACAACCCCATTAACAAAACACCAGAATTGTGAATGTCAGTAACCACGAACAGAATCTCTAACCAAGGGTTGAGCTAAAGAATCTCAGAAGCTCAGTAGGAGCCTAGAATCTCAACCAAAGCACCTTCACTCAACGAATGATGGTCCTTCCTAGTGAAGACTCTAAGACCATAATGCGAGCCTTCCCTAAGCATGGATTAGCAGTCAAGCGAAGCTTCTCCAATAGCCATACCTACATTAATTCATTTCTTTAAATAGACACTGAAAATCATGAAAGAAAGCGGTAAGGAAAGAGAATTATCTCGAGTAAAGCAAAATGATCTCCTACTAAATCCAGATTCATCAAAGCAGCATCTAAGTGAACCAGACTCTCAACCAAGGTTAAAGATGCGGGAGAAAGGCTTATGGAGAGTGGGGTAATGACCGACAGCAAGCGAAAAGGGGGAATCGCTCTAACCCCATAAACGAACTTCGCCAGAAGAAGTACAGTCACCATTGAAGGCCACGCTAGATGAGTGCTGGGTGTAGTCTCACACTAGCTAAGGACAGCTTCAACTCAGAAGCCACCAACATCAGGGGGAGCTGAAAAAAAGTGCCCACTGAACTCTAGGTTCCATAAACCCTTCAGCTTATCTTCACCCCTAAATTGGAAAGAAGGAAAGGAGAAGGAAAGTCTCGCGGGTGATATTGGGGTCGACTCCTTCAGAAAAGGGAGCCCAAGGATTGGATAAAACTCCTTGACCAAGGGGTAAAGCTCAAAGTTGACAAAATGAAAAATATGAGTGGCAGGATCCTAGAACTTCAAAGTAGCATGAATGAAGGCCATATTCACAGGCTTGGATGCAAGGTATTTAAGACCTTGCAGACCAAAGCTCTTAATCCTTCGCCCATCGTGTCCTTGAACGGTGCGGAGGAAGACCCTAAGGCACTCGTTATGGGTCGACATAAGAAAGGAAAAGAGTTAAAGGAAATCCCTCAAGACCGGTGTTTCCTACACACATTAACCACATACATTAGCATTAACACTCATCCATACATATATGAAATACATTCACAAACAAGCAGGCATATTCATAAATTGAACCGATGTCCCATTCTAGAGAGAGGAGCGGCCCAACATCTTGGTCATCAAATAGGGAATCAAGATCAAACGTAAGAGGCTGGTGAAGGCCAGAGGTGGATGTCCATGCTTCTGCTCGAGGCTGCTCTATGGTGTTCTACCGCAACAACTCCTGATACTGAGCCTCCAAAATCTGGTGACTAGCCTCTAAACTCTAGTATTGAGCCTCAAAACCATGATAACGGACTCCCAGCTTTTGGTGACTAACCTCAAGGCCATGATAACAAGCATCTAGACCTTGATGGCTAATATCTAGTGACTAAAAATGACCGTCGAGCTCCCGGTAGTGCCACTCGAACTCCTCGCTCCTCGCCGCCATATCCTTCAATCATAAAACATGTCATGAAAATCATGTCCATGTACATAAAAACATGACATTTCATGAATCCCATATGACAGGTCGAGAAAAACAATGCACCCGTGTAATTCTGTCTTGTGAAAGAATCAGGTCCCTCAATGCAAAGGAATGTCGGACCACCCTATCCTTCTCCTCACTTATGACCTACAAAAGGAAAGGAGTGAGTAAACAAAAGTTAAGATGTCCCCAAAGATCACTTGGATCTAAAACTCACGTGAGTAGTGTCGGAAGGATCATAGGCCAACACGTGGTAGCTCGGGGGAAGAGGCACCTGCCACGATGTCCCCATGGAACCCATCAAGCAGAAACTGGAGTCAAGGGGAATCGCGAATCTCCCTACAACAACTCTCGAGGAAGATGTGCTCGGCCCCCGGCCGTAGCATTCAAATCAGGCACTTAAACCCTCTTGCGGGAAAATTCCTACAAAGATAGACAAACGGTCAGAAACTGGATCAACATGGATAAAACAATTAACACATTTCATACCAAGCATCCCACACTAGTGCCTCTAGCACTCGCACCAGAACCACCATCAACTCTCTGACCCCTAACTTGAGCAGAGGGTCGCGCCTCCTCGGGATGAGTCGGCGGGTGAAGTGGGAGCAACCTCTCCTAAATGAATGCCTCATAGTCACTACGCTATCCTGAGAGCCTCACACCATGCTCCTCGAAGAATAACTATTACTCTTCGAGATCGATAATCACCAAATGAGCCTAAAAAAGTTCGGTGGGAGGTGTAAGCGGGATACGCCTATCAGAGACTTAGTCCGCCAGAATTGAATACGCTCACCCAGGTACCACTCACGGGTCTTGGGCCCCTCAAGGATGAAGTGATGGCGGTCCACGTCTCTCCAGATCTCCTTCATCATATGATAGCTCGAGAGGCCCTGCCACAGGTTGAGCTCCACCTAAAAAGAAAGAACAACAAAGTCAGAATAAATTTAAAGATAAAAAGGTGATCATATCCATCGAAATGAGATCCATCACCTACTCAAGACTCAATCCACAAAGATGCTGATAGTAATCAGCAAAACCCAAAGCGTCCCCCTCGAAAGATGAGCAGATCCGGGCCATACACGGAGCACCCTCCGGAGCATCGGTAAATTGCAAGGCAAGGAGGAACTGATAAAAGAAGGCCCATACCTACAAAATAAAGGGGTTAATTAAGGTTAATCAATCAAAAATTGACATAGACAAATCACAAAATAAGAAAACAATACCTGAATAACCATGGGGCAGCAACGTAGTGTCCGTAAACAAACCCGAACGACTAAGTCAAGGGCAAAATAAGTCTGCGCCAAGATCACCCGTGGCTTGTCTAGGCCACTAACTCCGTCCAAGTCTGCTAGCAGCTCAATCAACCCATAGTTGATCTCGTTGTTTGAGACCCGGAAAAATGTCACACTCAATAGGGTGGTAAAAAATGACCGAACGTACAGAGGATCCTCAACCTCGGAAATAGATTGTCGACCTGTCCAATGATAAAATAACACACTATAACTCAATGCCCGGCCTTTAGGGTCAACACCGAGCAGGTCTCTAATGTGACGGTAAGCGATGGGAGCCTTGAAGAACCACTCCAAGTAGGCATCAAACCGAATCACAGTACCAGTCCAAGATAGATCGGTGATCGCTACGATATCAGAGGGAGTGATGATAACCTCCCCGATTGGAAGATGTAATGTGTGTGAAATATCGCACCACCTCTGAGTAAGAGCAATCTATGTTGCATACGACAATAATGTAGGCTATAAGGATCGGGCTAGAGAATCGAAACTTGTTGCCTCGATGGTTTAAACGAGCTCTGGGTGAGAAGAAGCATGATGATACCATGCCTAGATGGTAGAATACCCACCAGTAGGATGAAGTGTGGGAGACTGCAAAACAAATCAAATAATACTTTTTTTTAATTAAATGTAAAAACTACGAGAAAAACACCAAAAATATTTTCTTTCAATTTCTTTTGAATAATTTAGATCCAAAACACATTTGGATTCCAAATCTTGATTATTTTCAAATCGTTCTTCTTCTTGTATTTCTCGAAAAGTACTCAGATATTCTCAGGTCTAAAACAAATTTAGAACCCGAGTCTTATTATCTTTTGGACAAATATTTTCTTCAAAGATTTTCGAATCCAAAAAATGTTTGGACTCCGAGCTTTAATTATTTTCCAATCTCCTTTTCATCTAAAAAAATAAATAATAAAAAAATAAAAATATACAATAATTACGTAGAGGAGCGACCGAGGCCCCGAGAGGCACCGTTGGAAAAATCTAGCGAGCCCTCGGGGCAGCGCTAGGCATCTCCAACGAGGGTCCTAGGACCCTCGCCACGAAGTTTAGCGAGGGTCAAGCCCTTGCCTGATTTTCATGGCCTTTGCCAGAAAAATTTCTGGTAGACCTAAATTTGTCTTTTTTAATTTTTCTAGGCTAAAATTCCATGATATGGCTCAAGGATCAGTTCTAATTTAGTTACTAAGCAGGATGAAATCGCATTAAAAGTGGTAAATAAAAATGTTTTTAGCAAATACCTCAATCCTGGAAAGGTGAGGCTGAGCTGGAAAATCAAGATCTAACATCTCTATTGGGGAAGTAACTGTAAACCCCAGCTCGATCACTGCCAAACTGTATGCGGCGTCAATATCGATAGAAAATACACAAGGATTATCAGTCGGCTGAGGAGTGAGGCTAGAGGTGAAGCGAAGTGCCCTGCCAGCGACCTTCGACAACATGTTTGCTAGAGAGAAGATGGAGCGAGAGTGCTTAGAGAGAGAGGAAGATTATGAAAAGTGAAGGAACAAAGAAGGGGGAGCCCTATTTATAAAGAAAATAAGTAGGCCCCACTTATCTATTTTATTATTTTACAATGGGAGTCTCCTAAAACTACAGAATGAAGCACGTGATATCCCTAAAATTCCTCAAACTCATTTAATTCGTTTATTCCTCAATGTTTTAATTTTTGATTGAAGGTGCATAAATTTTTGCTCCGCATAAACTCAATCAAATCATCAAAACATTTATCATGAAATATTTATTAACATTATTTTCTTGATTTGCCACAGAGAATAAGTCAACATCCTACTAAGGAAATTCAAGATCACCTTTGAAACGAATTCAGGCACCTATCTCCAATTGTTCCAAGGGGCGCATGATAATCATAGTAGAAGAAAAACAAATGCTGACAATAATGGGGACATAGTAGAAAGAAACGGTAGACCCATCCATAAGGGGCACCAAGTACCCAGAGGATTCTGAAGAAAGAAATGGACAACCATACAAGATAAAGAGCCAGAAAGGAAGTCCTATTTCTTCACGAATTGGGAATAAGAAGTCACCAATGACACCAGTCAGGTATGCTCTATCCCTACGCTCGTTCTTTTAATCACACTGGCTGTTCGACTACCGTCGATCACACGAGGGGCAACTGTGAGCACGGGATTTTATACCAGCTCGCACGTTCAATGATGATAGCTTTTCAGGATTTTATCCTTAAATCACATAATTTTTGAGTATCCAGATGTATCCGAATAGGAATTCTCCTCGTCTCTAAATTAAAAAGGATGTTTTTAATAAAATTCTTTAATTTTATTCAGAAATTAATTAAAAAATACAAAAATACATAAAAAAAATCAAAAACAGAAACCCTAGGGAGACTGAATCCCTGACCTGAGGTACACCTTGCCAAAAAATGGGCTTTGACAAGGCAAGCCTCGTGAAACACCTTGGTGAGGCAGCCCTTGCTAAACTTGTTGGTGAGGGCATGCCTTGCCAAAGTTGGCGAGGCAACCTTCCTAAAGTTGGTGAGGTAGCCTTGCCAAAGACGTGAAAAATTACCTTTTTTAGATTTTCAAGATTTTCCTGTAAATAGTCGGGTCTTTTTCAATAATAAAAAACCTAAAAAATTTACAGACAAAATATAGCTTTTAGAACTGCTTCAATTTTCAAGAACTAGACGAACATTTTTGGACTTTCACAATAATTTTTACCTAAACTAAAGGATGAGGAGGATTTTCAACGGTCGATCGGATATCTTCGAAGTGGATTCATTCCATAGGGGTAAGCCTTTGAGTTCCTAGAACTGCAATTTCCGTGCTTTGAGCGTTCTTCTTCTTCTGATTTCATTTGTGAACCTAGGATTTTATTTTATTCAAATGTTGTAATTTTTCTTCATCTGTTTTTATTTATTAAAAGGAGATGTATGTTAAAACACCCCCACGAAGGGAATAAAACATATTCCCAGATAACAGTCCTCACCAATTTACCATGCGAGCAATTTCATTAATTAAAATGAGCAACCAATGTGCTAATAAAATGAACTATTTTATTTAAAAAAAAACACATTATCATGTTTGATTTTTTTAGGCCACACGGGCCTCTCTAAATTCAAAATCGAACATATATGTGATATCCCCTATGCTAACCTTTGTGGATGCAGGTAGATTAGGAGTAGATGTATGTTTAGGATTTTAATTTTCATTCGGGTATCGAAATTTCTTTTTTTTGGGAAATGTAATTAATAGGTTAGCGGGCAGTTGCATCCCCTGATTTTTGGAATCCTTGTAATCTTTATTTCTCGCATTTATTTTCCGCATTTACTTACTGCTTGTGGATGGTTTAATATTTCACATTGTGGATGGTTTATATTATTTTCATCATACATGAATCATGCATTTAAAATAAAAAATGACTTAAGCACGAATGTGCACAATTAAGAGAATACGGTTTTCTTTAGATGTAATATAATGTGATCTAGTGAGAAATAAGCAACTTATCCCGAACCCGAATCTCTATGTCTTAGTGGGCTATCACCCGGATGTTAAGCCTCACAAGACTCTAATTCCTAGAAAGAGCTAATCTAGGTTGTGACTCCACACTAAGAGAGTGTGGATTCGGGTTTGACTAAATCTAATAGAAACGTTTTCGCCCTTTCTCTTTAAACCTTTTTTTGGGTCCCCGACGTGGTGTTCTTTTTCTTTTTTCAAACATCGCGCTAAATCACGCCACCGCTCCGTGTCACCCGGTCATAGTGCTACTATAAACATTATGCCTATGTCCATTTACTAATTATTGCATGCTATTGGTTTAAGCAAAACTGACGTTGTTCTCCAATTGGGTGATTTGTCTTTAATGTACCCCGAGGGAGTTTAGAAGATGTTCTTGTTAGAGTCAATCAATTAGTATTCCCTACTGATTTTTATGTCTTCGATATGGGTGATGATCATGCTTCTAACTCTCATAACTTGTTGTTAGGAAGGTCGTTCTTAGTTACGGCTAGTACGAAAATTGATGCACGCACTGGTATGCTATCCATAGAATTCGAGGATGAAATTGTCTCATTTAATATGTATGATTGTTCGCCACTTTTCTACTGATAAGTTTAATCAATAATGGTTCCAAAATCTTGTGAACTATTGGCTAACAACTACACCAAAAACTTGTTCACAAATAAATGTAGGTGTTGTCAATACCTATTATCACATAGAAAATTGATGATAACTGCAAGTATACAGTTGCGATGTAGTTTTAAATGATATCGAACCCACAGGGAAGGAACCAGGTCTAAAGATATGGAAGGGAAAGATAAAAATAAGGAAATAAAAGTAGAATTGATATTTTTGGGTAGGAAAATTAGAATGAAAAGTTGAGTAGATATAGATGTGATAGATTAGAGACTCTAAATAAATAGATTTTCACTACAAACAAGTATAGCAAATAAAACATGTAAGATCAACGAAGATGTTATGACACACTAGACTAATCTAATAAACCGGTTCGACATACTCGGATGTTCAATAATTCAAAACAGAGCAACACATTAAATAACTTTTCTAAACCTAGCGCAAATGAGATAAGACTATTATATAAACCTAGATAACATCAATACTATGCTTAGTACGGGTCGCTCTCACATAGCCACATTTAGCAAGTTACCATTCCAAGAATGTTGGCTCACTAAACAGCGTTATATCACAGATCTAGTGATTATACACGATATTGTTAACCCCAAAACTACTCTTAAAATTAACGCCGACACATATAACTTGATTAACATAAAAGACTTAGCATGAAATATGCATTATGACACATAGACATATCATAAACTTCGAAATAGAAAGTATAAGTAGAAAGAAAAGCAAAGTTGTAAGGTATGTAAGTGAAAGCTAAAGTTGATCAAACCGTATCCACTCTTTAATGGGAGTCATCAATTTCCGCAATTCCTACGTCTACTTTGAATTCTGTCTCTACCCGTACAGAACCTCTGCTAGGATGCTATTCCTTGCGAATATCAAATAAACGAATATTGAAGAATGAAACTTTTATTGATAAGTGATTTGCAAGTACACTTATACAACAATCGCTCGAGAATGTAGAGAAATCTAGTGATCGAAACAAGGATTCGAATCACTTAAACATTTTCTCGCTAACACTTAAGAACGTAGCGAATCTAACTATACGCACACTATATTTGCACTCTAATGCTTTCCTCTCTAGTGTTCCACACTATCCACCACTTGATGCATGAAATTTATGAAGAATTAGAGCCCTATTCATAGAGTTTGAAGGGTTGCGTCTATCCAAACAAAGAGTCACATCCATTGGTGAAAGATTGCATCTCTTCAATGTGATTGGTTGAGAGGCTTTGATTCAATCCACAATGGATAGGCGCCTTTTCATGATTGGTTGACTCTTGATAAGTTTCTTTTTGTTGTTAGTTGATGGTGGTTGATGGCGGTTGATCATACTTATCTAGCGGTTGGTAGTTAAGAAGATAATACCAGAAAACTGTCCATGACACGACTGTGATATGTGATTCGTGACCGTGAACCTTTGATTGGCAGATTTCTATTTCTGAAGTGAATAGGTAGCGACCGCGAGGTATTGTCGTGACCATGAATTGAGTTTTCTTCAGAAATCTCCTTGTAACTTCACCTATCTTCGACAGCTTCGATTCTAAGCCAAATCTTCAAGTTCTACGCATCATTTTGCACCTTTTCACTCTTTTTTTCATAGAATTCCACTTTAGTTCATTTTACTCCCAAGATTTACCTAGTATCTGCATTTGCATCAAAAACAACTACATACCACGTGAAATTTTTTATATGAAGTATAAGAATGACTAAAACTATAGTGTTTATATTATAAAATTATTATGATAATAAGTGTAATTATACACTTGTCATATATCTCTTATCCTACCATCTTTTTAATATCCACAACTAGCATGTCTACAGAAAAAGTGAACTTAGATAAATTTGATGGTAAAGGTGATTACGCCATTAGGAAAGATAAACTAACTATTGTTTTAATACAACAAAAGTGCTATAAGGTACTTTTAGGTCAATTAAACCTACCTGATAGTCTCATTGTAGAGAAAAAATAGGAAGCAATGGACACTGCATACTCTACTATAATTCTAAATCGCACTGATAATGTGCTTAGAAGAGTTAGAGGTATTAAAACTGCTCCTGAATTAATTGATAAACTAGATGAGTTATATGTGAATGTAAGTACATCTAGGATAGCTTACTTAAAGGAAAAGTTGTTCAGTTTTAAAATGAATCCTCTTAAAACTATAGATGAAAACTTTCATGATTTTCAAAAACTTACCATTTAACTTGAAAGTGCTAATGTGACTATATCTAATGATGATCAATCCATTCTTCTTTTAGATTCTATAACTGACAAATATAGAGGTTTCAAAGATGCTCTTAAGTATGATGGAGATGACTTAGAGGTCGATGATATTGTATCTAATGATGACCAATCCATTCTTCTTTTAAATTTTATACCTGATAAGTATAGAGGTTTAAAAGATTCTCTTAAGTATGATAGAGATGACTTAGAGGTTGATGATATTGTATCTTCTTTTTTAATGAAAGAACTAGGAGTCATACTTGAGTCTAAACCTAAAGCATAAAATGGTGAAGGTTTGTTTGTTAAAGGGAAAAGGGAAAGAATTCAAACAAGGTCAAAACAATAATAACACTAATACCAATATTACTCAGTCAAGTGACCAATCTAAACTAAAAACCTATGTGTGCTATCACTGTGGCAAAAAGGACCACACAATAAAATACTGTAGAATTAGGATAACAAGTGAATTAAATAATAATAAATCTCAAACAAATGTTAATGTTAATAACATAGCTAAAAATAATGAAGTAGAAGCATTAATAAGTCAAATGAGAGACTCTAAAACATGGATCTTAGATTCAGGTTGTACTTTTTAGATTACACCTAGGATAGATTGGCTCACTAACTTTATCCTAAGTAATGGAGGAAAAGTCCTCATGGGAAATGATTCAACTTGTGAAATACTTGGAAGTATTATTGTGTTTATTATGTGTGAAAATGACTTGAAAATTAGTTTAAGTAATGTCAAATATGTGCCTAACAACAATAGAAACCTTATTTCTCTAAGTTGCCTTGATACGAAAGGTTTTCACTAGAAGGCTCTAGGTGGAGCTCTTGTAGTATTTAAAAACAATTAAGGTTTTGAATAAAGTTCAACTAAGAGGTGGTCTATATCACTTAATAGGTACTGATATAACTTGTTCATGTGACAATGTGACTAATTCTAATAATTTTGAACTTTGGCATGAAAAGCTAGGATACATAGGTGATAAGGGTCTAAATTCTTTTGTTACTAGTGAAAAACTAAACATATCTAAAGGTATTAAGTCAAAAACTTGTGAAACTTGCATCTTAGGTAAAGCTCATAAACTAAGTTTGAAAACTGCAAATAACGTGTCTAATAAACCTTTAGACTATGTACACAATGATCTGTGAGGATCCTCCTATGTACCTCTATCTCTCTCTCATTGTCAATATTTTATCGCATTTACTGACAATTTCTCAAGAAAAATATGGATATATATCTTGAGACATAAAACAGATGTGTTTGATAATTTTGTGAATTGGAAGACTATGGTTGAGAACCAAATTAATTTGAAATAAAAGGTCTTAAGGACTGACAATGATCTTGAGTTTATTAATACCCAATTTATTGTATAATAAGGCATAGAACCAATACCTATACACCATAACAAAATGGGGTAGCAAAAAGGTACAATTGATTGAATCTGGTCTAGCTCATAGGTTTTGGGCTGAGGCTACAGCTACTGCTTGCTATATCATAAATAGATCA
>CATIWQ010133418.1:0-56845 GCA_949673415.1 Euphorbia schlechtendalii | reverse complement strand
TTATTTTATCTTCCTTGTTGATCTTTAGAGCTAGTCCTTCCCTGTGGGATCGATATCTTTTAAAACTACATCGCAACTGTATACTTGCAGTTATCATCATTTTTCTATTTGATAAGAGGTATTGACAACACCTATATTTTTCACGATCAAGTTTTTAGCACTATTGATATATAGCCGAATCTTATGAACATACTATTAAACATATCAGTAGAAATGTGGCGAATAGCATTCATATCAGGAACTCAGGACCTCTTACGGGTAACCTCTTACAATGATAGATAAACAATCTGAAACAAAACCGATAAGAATGAAATAACTAACACAACCGTCATGTCTAACAACCGACACCAGTACAACTAGCGACCATCTTGGGAACTGCCAGCTCCCTAACCCCTTGATCGTGCAGGAGGTCACTCTACCTCGGGATGAGCCGAAGGATGAAGCAGAAGGAGCATCTCTTAGATAAATTCCTCGTAATCACCACATCGGCTATGGACTCTCAAACCATGCTCCTCAAAGAATAAATGTCGCTCCACCGGGTTGGTGATCACCACTGAGTGTGCCTAGAATAATATGGTAGGAGGCGCAAGGGGAATAGGCCTCTCATCCACTGTTTAGTCCACCAGAATAGGATACGCATCCTAGGACCCTCCAAGATGAAGAGGTTTCGGTCCACCTCCTTCCAGATCTCCTTCGCCATGTGATAACTTTGGAGCTCCCTCCAAGGGTTACGATCAACTTGAAATGCAATAAAATCAAGTGGGGTTGAATTTCAGATAAAGGATGAATGCAATCCTATTTATCCAAAACAAGAATCCTCACCTGATCGAGAGTTAGATCGCAGAGATATCCATAGTATACCTTGTGATCTAGTATCTCTCACTCAAAAGCAGAATAGATGTAAGCAATGCATTAGGAGTCATCAAGAGCATTTTTCACCACTTTTCTACTGATAAGTTAAATAACTTGTTGGCAAGATTTTGGCTTTAAAATACAGGTGTTGTCAATACCACTTATCATATAGAAAAATGATGATAACTGCAAGTATACAGTTGCGATGTAGTTTTAAAAGATATCGAACCCACAGGGAAGGAACCAGTTCTAAAGACTAACAAGAATAACGGAACAAAGAAAATAAAATAAATGATTTTATTATTTATTAGGTAGGATGGGATATGATGGTGGATAAATGTATATAGATTATAGTAGAAGAAATCAGTATAGATTATCCCTACGAACAAGTATAGCAAAGAAAAAATGCAAAGTCAACAAAGATATTACGTATATTAAACTAATTTAACAAATTCAGTTCTAGATATTCATATATTCAATTATTCACCGCAGAGCAACACATGAAATTACTTTTCTAAATCTAGTGCAAACGAATTAAGATGATTGTATAAACCTAGATAACAATACTACTACGCGTAGTACGGGTCGCTCTCACATAGCCATATTTAGCAAGTTACCATTCTAAAAGTGTTGGCTCACTAAACAACGTTATAATCACAGATCCAGTGATTATACACAATCTCGTTAACCTTGAAACTACTCTTAAAGTTAACTCAAAAGCATATAACTTGATTAATATAAAAGACTCAACACGAGATACACATTATAACACATAGACATATCATAAACTTCGAAACAGAAAGTATAAGTAGAAAACAAAGCAAAGTTGTAAGGTATGCAAGTGAAAGCTAAAGTTGATAAAACCGTATCCACTCTTTAATGGGAGCCATTAATTCCCGCAATCCCTGCATCTGCTTTGAATTCGGTCTTGACTCGTTTAGAACCTCCGCTAGGATGCTATTTTTTATGAATATCGAAGAAATGAATATTGAAGAATTATAACTTGATTAATATAAAAGACTCAACACGAGATACACATTATAACACATAGACATATCATAAACGTCGAAACAGAAAGTATAAGTAGAAAAAAAAAGCAAAGTTGTATGGTATACAAGTGAAAGCTAAAGTTGATGAAACCGTTTCCACTCTTTAATGGGAGCCATTAATTCCCGCAATTCCTGCATCTGCTTTGAATTCGGTCTTGACTCTTATAGAACCTCCGCTGGGATGCTATTTTTTGTGAATATCAAACAAACGAATATTGAAGAATGAAAATTTTATTGATAAGTGATTTGCAATTACACTTATACAACAATCGCTCGAATATGTAGAGAAATATAGTGATCGAAATAAGTTTCGAATCACTTATACATTTTCTCGTTAACACTTATGAACGTAGCAAAATCTACACCATTTTGACACACATATATATCCTCTATATCACATTAAGTGCCCACACACCATACATGCCACAAAAATGGTTGAGTTTGGAGCCCTATGTATAGAGTATGAAGGGTTGCGTCTATCTAAAAGAAGAGTTGTATCCATTGGTGAAAGATTGCATCACTTCATTGTGATTGGTTGAATTGGGTTGATCTTATCCACAATGGAAAGGCATCTTTTCATGATTGGTTGACTTCCGAAAGGTGTCTTATCGTTTGGTAGTTGATGGCAGTTGATCATTCTTATCTGGCGGTTGGTAGTTGAGAAGAGTTGACCAAAAAACTATCAAAGTCATAACCGCGAAGTACATGTCATGACCGTGAATATTTGGTTGGCAACTTTCTGTTCTGAAGAATACTAAGTCATGACCATGAATGGTTGTCGTAACCGTGAATTGTGTTTTTCTTCATAATCCTTCTTGTAACTATACCGATCTTCGACAGATTCGATCCTATGCTAAATCCTTAAGTACCACGCATCTTTTTGCACCCTTTTCACTATTTTTTTATATATTTCCAACTTTAATCATTTTACTTCCATGATTTACCTAGTACCTGCATTTGCATAAAAAATAACTACATACCACGTGAAATCTCTTATATGAAGTATAAAAATGACTTAAACTATGGTGTTTAATGTGTAAAATTATCATAATAATAAGTGTAATTATATATTTATCAAGCATCCACAAACCACAAAGCGGGGAGGAAACCAGAAAAGAAAGCCCAGGCCTGCACAGTCAGAGACAAACACAAATTTAGATTATGTAAATCGAAAAGAACTAATAATGAGCAAACAGTACCTAAAGAACCATGGGGCAACATCGTAGTGTCCTTAGATTAGCCCTCTTGACCAAGTTGAGTGTAAAATAGGTCTGGGCCAGTATCGCTCGGGGCTAATTAATACCACAAACACCATCCAAATCAGCTAAGGACTCGATCAACCCGTAGTTGATCACGCTGTTCAAGACCAAGAAGAAGGTCACGCTCAGCAGGGTAATAAAGAAAGACCGAACAAAAAGTGGAATCTCTACCACCGAAGCGCTCGGCCTACTAGTCCAATACTCAACCAGCACGCTGTAATACAATGCCTAGCCCCTCGGATCAACACCAAACAAATCCCTGATGCGTCAGCATGTAGTAGGAGTCTTGAAGAAACTCTCCAAAAAAGCATCAAAGCGGATCACCGTCCCATTCCAAGGTAGACCAGTGATCGCAATCATGTTAGACGGGGTAATGGTGACCTCCCCCATGGGAAGATGGAAAGTGTGAGAGATATCACACCATCTATGTTCCAATGCAATGGATGTCGTGTAAGATAACAACGTCGGTCACAAGGACCGGGCTAGGTCACCGAAGCATGTAGCCTCGATGACCTGAACAAGTTCCAGCCGAGACGAAGCATGTCGCCACCAAGCCTGAACCGTGGAATACCCGCCAGTATGTTCGAGTACGGGAGACTGCAAATGAAATAAAAGAAAACACGTTGAGAAATACAATTTAAAATATATATATATATACACGAAAAAAATTTGACCGTGGAGACCCCGAGGGGCATCACTAGAAACTCCGGCGAACCCCTTGGGGGCCTCGCCATAGTCTCTGGCAAGAATCCCAAAGGAGCATCGCTAGAGTCTAGCGAGACCCCTAGGGGGTCTCGGCCAAAGTTTTGTCCACCGGGGTTTTTTGTAGCAGACCCTTTTTTGCCTTTTTTCTATTTTGAGTACTTTTCTATACTAAATTTCATGACATGAATCAAGTTTTTGCTAAATTCTAATTCCTAAACGAAAATAAAAACTAATAAATCTAGAAAGAAAAGAATAAAAATGAATTTTAATAAATACCTCGATCCAAGAAAGATGAACCTGAGCCGGAAAGTTAGGATCCAACATCTCTATAAGAGTAGCGGGAGTAAGTCCTAGCATAGTATCTCTCAATCCCAAGCCATAAGCGTTGTCGATATCCATAGAAAATGCACCTTGCTGATCGGTAGGCTGAGGATAGAGGCTAGAAGTAAATCGGAGCTGCCTACCAGCGACTTTCGATAACATCTTGCTAGAAAGAAGGAGGAAAGACAATTTTTAGAGAGAGAGAGAGTGTGTTATAGGAAAAGATAGAAGAGAAAGGAAGGAGGAAGTATTTATAAGGAAAATGAGCAGGCCCACCTATTTAATTCTCTAATAAAAGCCTCCTAACACAGCGGAGGAATGCACGGGACATCCCCGATAATTTTTTCTAGCTCATTAAATTTATTTATTTCATAATGTTTTAATTTTTGATTGAATGGGCAAAATTTTTAGCTTTGCATAAATTCAATCAAATAATTAAAACAAAATGTATTCACCTTCTAATTTTTTTTTTCTAATTTATTGTAGGGAAACAAACTCTCATTTTATCAAAACCAAATTTGATAGCCTTCAAAAAGGATTCAGGCATAATATCCCGGTGATTTTAACGGTAAATAAAATACAGAAGGTCAACCCGCAAGAGGCACATGATAACCACACCGAACTTGCCCGTAAGGGTATCGAACACTAAGGAACTCAAAAGAAAGAAACGGACAACCCATTAGAACATGATACCCGAAAGGAAGACCCATGTCATCAATAATCAAGGATGAAGAAGTCACCAATTGCACCAGTCAAGTACTTTCTCGATCCCTACGGTCTTTTCGTGTGATCATACTAACTACTTAAACCAGCAATTTTCACATGAGGGGCAACCGTGAGCACGAGATTTTGTACCAGCTCGCACGCTCGATGATTTTGGCTTTTCGTATTTTAATCCTAGTTTTACACAATTTTCGATTATCCGGAGATCTTCAAATGGGAGTGCTCATCGTCTCTAATTTTATTTTTAAGGACTTAAATTGAAAAAATTAGAGTTTAATAAAATTAAACAAAAAATATTTTCTGTTTTAAAATTAATTAAAAATACAAAAAATCTCAAAATACCGGAATTGGGGACCAGGCTCACTAGAATTTCTTTCCATTTTTGGATTTGCGGGATTTTTTCCTACAAATATTCAGGAATTTTTGGTAATCGAGACCGAAAATTTTCAAGAGAAAAAAAAACAAACTAAAAATGCTCTGATCTTTTACATTTTTTCGAATTAAAAACACTTTTTGATTCAAACATTTTTCCAAACACCAATAACTCAAAAGACGACGACGATTACTCCTAAAGGTCAAGCGGGTATTTCAAAGTGGATTCGCTTTGTAAGGGTAAGCCTCTGAGTTCCTAGAGCTACTATTTTGTGCTCATTGTATTTTTCTCTACTTTATTTTACATGTGGACCTGGAGATTGTTTTACTTTATTTTCACTATGTAAATATTGTTGCAATAATTCATCTTCTTCTATTATTTCTTTTATTTAATGGAGATATCTATTAGAATACCCCGACGAAGGGAACAAAAAATCTATTCCGGATAATAGCCCTCACATATTTTCCATGCGAGCATTTTCACCAATTAAAATGAGTAACCAACGTGTAAATAAAAATGAACCTTTTTATTTCTAAATAAGAACTTTTAATCGTCATTTGTTTTAGTTAGGCACACGGGCCTCGTCGAAATCAAATCAATCATATGTGTAAATGTTGTGATATATCCTATGCGTTATATGTGGATGCAAGTAGATTAGAATTAGATGTATGCTTAGGGTTTTATTTTCCTTTAGGTATCACATTTTAATTATTTTTGGTATGTAATTAATAGATTAGGCGGGCGATTGCATCTCCTGAGGTTTTGTAACTTTTAATCTTTACTTTTCTTCATTTATTTACTACTTTATGTATGAATTTATCGTTAAATATATGTGAATCATGCATTATAACTTGAAAATGACATAAGTACGAATATGCACAATTACGAAATACGGTTTTCTGTAGATGTGATATAATGTGATCCAATAAGAAGTAAGCAACTTATCCCAAACCCGAATCACAGTGTCTCAGTGGGCTATCCCCCAGACATTAAGCCTCATAGGAATTTATTACGTAGAAGAGCTAATCCATGTGGTGACTCTACACTAAAAGAAGGCGGATTTGAGTTCGATCGATAAAAAACGGTTTTCACTTTCTCAATTAACTTTTCCAGGTCCACGACTCGGTACATTTTATTTTCACAAAAACATCCCGGTGGACTGAGCCTCTCATCTAGCGTGCTCTCAGCCCATCGCTTCCACGTCGTCCGCTCACAGTTGCGAAAACTCGCATCATTTTTCAGGGTTGCGATTTTTGTGAAATCATTGACACATGTGTTTTATGGTCATATCCTTATTATCACACTCTAAAATGGTCCAACGGTGGATTTTATGGTCAGTGTGAAACTAGCATTGTTTTCCGGGGTTGAAATTTTCGTGAAAACTTTGACGCATGCGTGTCAAATCATGATAATCACACTCTAAAATGGTCCAAAGGTCGATTTTAAGGTCAACATTGAGAAAACTCGAACCGTTTTCCTAGGTGGCATTATTCGTGAAAACTTTGATGCATGCATTATATGCTCATATCATGTTTATCACACTCTTAAATGGTCCAAAGGTCAATTTTAAGTTCATCGTTGGAAAAACTCGCATCATTTTCCAGGGTGGAAATTTTTGTGAAAACTTTGATGCATGCTTTTTATGGTCATATCATGATTATCACACTCTAAAACTGTCCAAAGGTCGATTTGAAGGTCAACGATGCGAAAACTCGCATCGTTTTTCGAATGTGCAATTTTCGTGAAAACTTTAACGCATTCGTTTTATGGTCAAATCATGATAATCACACTCTAAAATGGTCCAAAGGTCAATTTTAAAGTCAACATTGCAAAAACTTGTATCATTTTCTTGGTTGGCAATTTTTGTGAAAACTTTGACGCATGCATTTTATGGTCATATCATGATTATCACACTCAAAAACTATCGAAAGGTGGATATTTTAAGGTTAAATTTGCGAAAACTCTCAAAGTTTTCTGAGGGTGCAATTCTCGTGAAAACTTTGATGCATACATTTTATGGTCAAATCATGTTTATCACACACCAAATTGGTCATAAAGTGGATTTTAAGGTTAATGTTGTGAAAACTCGCTTCGTTTTTCAGGGGTGGAATTTTCGTGAAAACTTCAACGTGTGCATTTCATTGTCATATCATGATTATCACTCGAAAATTGTCTAAAAGTGGATTTTAAGGTCAACATTGTGAAAAGTTGCATCATTTTGCATGGGTGCAATTTTCATGAAAACTTTGATGCATGCGTTTTATAGCCAAATCATGATTATCACACTCTAAAATGGTCCAAAGGTCCATTTTAAGGTCAACGTTGTGAAAATACACATAGTTTCCCGGAGGTGCAATTTTTGTGAAAACTTTGACGCATGCATTTATGGTTATATCATGATTATCACGCTCTAAAATGATCCAAATGTGGATTTTAAGTTCAACATTTCCAAAACTTGCATAGTTTTTTAGGGGTGAAATTTTCGTGAAATCTTTGACGCATGTTTTTTTTGGCCATATCATGATTATAACACTCTAAAATTGTCCATAGGTGAAATTTAGGGTCAACATTGCGAAAACTCGCATCATTTCCGAGGTTGCAATTTTCATGAAAACTTTGACTCATGCATTTTTTTGGTCATATCTTGATTATACATCACACTCTAACATGGTTCAAAGGTCGATATAAAGGTCAGATTTACGAAAACATGCATTGATTTTTAGGGGGGTGCAATTTTCATGAAAACTTAGACACATGTGTTTTATGGTCAAATCATGATAATCACTCTAAAATAGTTTAAAGGTCCATTTTAAGATCAACGTTGCAAAAACTCTCATCGTTTTCGAGGGTGCGATTTTCGTGAAAACTTTGATGCATGTGTTTTATGATCATACCATGATTATCACACTCTAAAATGGTGCAAAGGTCAATTTTGAGGTAAATGTTGCGAAAACTCCCATCGTTTTTCCTGGTGGCATTTATTGAGAAAACTTTGATGCATGCATTTATGGTCATGTCATGATTATCACACTCTAAAATGGTCCAAAGGTGGATTTTGAGGTCAACATCGTGAAAACTTGTATCGTTTTTTGGGGGTGAAATTTTCATGAAAACTTTGACGCATGTGTTTTATGGCCATACCATGATTATTACACTCTAAAATGGTCCAAACCATTTTCAGGTCAACGTTGCGAGAACACGCATCGTTTTCCAGGGTTCAATTTTTGTGAAAACTTTAACGCATGCGTGTTATGGTCATATCTAGATTATCACAATCCAAAATTGTCGAAATGTGGATATTTTAAGGTCAATGTTGCGTAAACTCGCATCAGTTTACGAGGTTGCAATTTTCGAGAAAACTTTGACTCATGCATTTATGTTCATATCTTGATTATCACACTCTAAAATGGTCCAAAGTTGGATTTTAAGGTCAACATTGTGAAAATTCGCATCGTTTTTCGGTAGTGCAAACTTTGATGCATGTGTTTTATGTCCATATCATGATTATTACACTCGAAAATGGTCCATAGGTGGAAAATTCGCATCATTTATAAGGGTTGCAATTTTCGTGAAAACTTTAACACGTCCATTTTTATGGTAATATCTTGATTATCACACTCTAAAATGGTCCATAGGTCAATTAAAAAGTCAACGTTAGAAAAATTCGCATCATTTTCCGAGGTGGCAATTTTCAAGAAAACCTTGACGCATGCGTTTTGTGGTCATATCATGATTATCACTCTTTAAAATGATCTAAAGGTAGATTTTAAGGACAATGTTGGAAAAATTGGCATCGTTTTCCAAGGTGGTAATTTTCGTTAAAAATTTGATATATGCTTTTTTTGGTTATATCATGATAATACTCTAAAATGGTCTAACGGTGGATTTTAAGGTCAACGTTGCAAAAACTCGAATTGTTTTTCGGGGGTGCAATTCTTTTTATGGCTAAATAATGATAGTCACACTCTAAAATGGTCCAAATATCCGTTTTAAGGTTAATGTATCAAAAACTTGCATTATTTTCGGGAGTGCAATTTTCGTGAAAACTTTAATGCATGTGTTTTATGGCCATATCATAATTATAACACTCTAAAATGGTCCAAAGGTCAATTTTAAGGTCAACATTGCGAAAACTCGCATCGTTTTTCCATGTGGCATTTTTCGTGAAAACTTTGATGTATGTGTTTTATGGTCATAACATGATTATCACAAAATGGTCGAAAGATCGATTTTATGGTCAACGTTGGAAAAACTCACATCATTTTCCAGGGTGGTAATTTTCCTTAAAAATTTGACGCATGCATTTTATGGTCATATCATGATTACACTCTAAAACGGCCTAAAGGTGGATTTTAAGGTCAACATTGCCAAAACTTGCACTTTTTCTAGGATTGCTATTTTGTGAAATTTTTTGCGCTTGCGTTTAATGATCATATCATGATTATTAATGTCAAACATGGTCTAAAGGTCGATTTTAAGGTCGACGTTAAAACACACATCGTTTTCCAAGGTGGTAATTTCATTAAAAATTTGACGTATGCATTTTATTGTCATATCATGATTATCGAACTCTAAAATGGTCCAAAGGTCAATTTTAAGGTCAACGTTGTGAAAACTTGGCATCTTTTTTCAAGGGTGCAATTTTCGTGAAAACTTTGATGCATGCATTTTATGCATATCTTAATTATCAGACTCTAAAATTGTCAAAAGGTGGATATTTTAATGTCAAATTTGCGCAAACTCCCATAGTTTTCCGAGGGTGCAATTTTTGTAAAAACTTTGATGCATGCATTTTATAGTCAAATCATGGTTATCACACTCTAAAATAGTCCAAAGGTGGATTTTAAGATCAATGTTGCGAAAACTTGCATCATTTTCCAGGGGTGGAATTTTCATGAAAACTTTGACGTGTGCGTTTCATGGTCATATCAAGATTATCACACTAGAAAATTGTTTGAAAGTGGATTTTAAGGTTAACATTGTGAAAACTCGTATCTTTTTCTCGGGTGGCATTAATCATGAAAACTTTGACGCATGCATTTATGTTCATATCATGATTATTACACTCTAAAATGGTTCAAAGGTGGATTTTAAGGTCAACATTATGAAAACTCGCATCGTTTTTCGGGGGTGCAAATTTTGTGAAAACATTATGCATGTGTTTTATGGGCATATCATGATTATTACACTCTAAAATGGTCCAAAGGCCCATTTCAAGGTAAACATTGGGAAAACATGCTTCGGTTTCTAGGGGTTCTATTTTTGTGAAAACTTTGATGCATGCATTTGATGGTCATATCATAATTATCTCACTCTAATAAGTAGAAATGTGGATATTTTAAGGTTAACGTTTCAAAATCTCGCATCATTTTACGAGGTTGTAATTTTTGCAAAAATTCGCATCATTTTCCCGGTTGGCATTAATCATGAAAACCTTGATGCATGCATTTATGTTCATATTATGATTAATACACTCTAAAATGGTCCAAAGGTCTATTTTAAGGTCAACATTGCAAAAACTCTCGTTGTTTTCTGGTGTGGCAGTTTTCGTGAAAACATTGATGCATGCGTTTTATGGTCATATCATTATTATCACACTTTAAAATCGTCCAAAGGTCGATTTAAAGGACAATGCTGGAAAAACTCGCATTACTTTACAAGGTTGCAATTTTCGAGAAAACTTTAACGCATGCGTTTTATGGTCATATCATGGTCCAAAGGTGGATTTTAAGGTCAACGTTTGTGAAAACTCAAATCGTTTGTGCAATTTGTTTTATGGCCAAATCATGATTATCGCACTCTAAAATGGTCCAAATGTCCATTTTAAGGTCAACGTATAAAAAATTAGCATCATTTTTTGGGGATAAAATTTTCATGAAAACTTTAACACATGCATTTTATGGTCATATCATGATTATGACACTCTAAAATGGTCCAATGGTCGATTTTAAGGTCAACGTTGCGAAAACTCGCATCGTTTTCCAAGAGTGCAAGTTGGTGAAAATTTGGGGTGGTAATTTTTGTTAAAAATTTGACACATGCGTTTTATGGTCATATCATGATTACACTCTAAAATGGTCTAAAGGTGGATTTTAAGGGTAACAATGCCAAATCTTGCATCGAATTCTGGGAATGCAAATTCATGAAAATTTTTACGCATGCATTTAATGGTCATATCATTATTATCAAAGTCTAAAAGGTCCAAAGGTCGATGTTAAGGTTGACGCTAAAACTCACATCGTTTTCCAGGGTGGTGATTTCGTTAAAATTTTGACAAATGCTTTTTATGGTCATATCATGATCACACTCTAAAATGGTCTAAAGGTGGATTTTAAGGTTAATATTGCGAAAACTCGCATCGTTTTTCGAAAGTGCAATTTCGTGAAAAATTTTACTCATTTATGGTCATATCATGACTATCATAGTCTAAAATGGTTTAAAGGTAGATTTTGAGGTCAGAGTGGGAAAAACTCGGAACATTTTCCGAGGTGGCAATATTCGTTAAAACTTTGACGAAGCATTTTATGGTCATATCCTGACTATCAGACTCTAAAATTGTCAAAAGGTGGATATTTTAAGGTCAATGTTGTGAAAACTCGCATCATGTTCTGAGGTTGCAATTTTCGTGAAAATTTGGATGCATGCATTTATGGTTATATCATGATTATCACACTATAAAATGGTCCAAAGGTGGATTTTAAAGTCAACGTTGTGAAACTCGCATCATTTTTCGGGGGTGCAATTTTCGTGAAAACCTTGACACATGTGTTTTAAGGCCAAATCATGATTATCACGCTCTATAATTGTCCAAATGTCCATTTTGAGGTCAACATTATGAAAACTCAAATCTTTTTTCTATGGTTCAATTTTTGTAAAAACTTTAACGCATGTGTTTTATGGTCATATCATGATTATCACACTCTAAAATGATCCAAAGGCTGATTTTCAAGCCAAATTTGGAGAATCTCGCATCGTATTTTGGGGTGGCAATTTTCATGAAAACATTTACGCATGCATTTTATGGTCTATCATGATTATTACACTCTAAAATGGTTTAAAAGTGGATTTTAAACTCAACATTGCAAAAACTCGCATTGTTTTCCAAGGGTGCAATTTTCGTAAAAACTTTAGCACATGTATTTTATGGTTATATCATGTTTATCACACTCTAAAATGGTCTAAAAGTCCAGTTTAAGATAAATTCGTATCATTTTCTAGGGTGGCAATTTTAATGAAAATTTTGAATCCTGCGTTTTACGATCATATCATTATTACCACACTCTAAAATTGTCTAAATTTCGATTTTAAGGTCAATGTTGCAAAAAAGTAGCGTCATTTTTCGGGGGTGCAGTTATCGTGAAACTTTGACGCATGCGTTTTATGGCCATATCATGATTATCACACTCAAAAAAGGTCCAAAGGTCGATTATAAAGCCATGATAACTCACATCATTTTTCAGTATTGCAATTTTCGTGAAAATTTTGTCGCATGCGTTTTATGGTCATTTCATGGATATCACACTCTTAAATGGTCCAAAGGTCGATTTTATGGTCAACATTGCGAAACTCGAATCGTTTTCCCGGGTGGCATTTTTCTGGAAACTTTTGATGCATGAGTTTTATGGTCATACCATGATTATCACACTTTAATATTGTCGCAAGATCAATTTTATGGTAACCGTTGGAAAAACTCGCATCTTTTTCTAAGTTGGCAATTTTCCTTAAAAATTTGGCAAATGCATTTTATGGTCATATCATGATTGCACTCTAAAATGGTCTAAAGGTGGATTTTAAGGTCAACATTGCAAAAACTCGCATCATTTTCCGGGATTCCAATTTCATGAAAAAATTTGCGCATGCGTTTTATGGTCATATCATGATTATCACAGTCTAAAATGGTCCAAATGTCGATTTTAAGGTGAACTTTGGAAAAACTCGAATCATTTTCCGAGGTTTCAATTTTCATGAAAACTTTGAAGCATGCATTAATGGTCATATCATGATTATCACACTCTAAAATGGTCCAAAGGTGGATTTTAAGTTCAACGTTGCGAAAATCGCATTGTTTTTCAGGGGTGCAATTTTCAAGAAAACTTTTACACATGCATTTTATAGCCAAATCATGATTATCACACTCTAATATTGTCCAAAGATCCATTTTAAGGTCAACGTTGTGAAAACTTTGACACATGAGTTTTATAGTCATATCATGATTATCACACTCTAAAATGGTCCAAAGGTGGATTTTAAGGTCAACGTTGCTAAAACTCACACTATTTTCTAGGGGTGCAATTTTTGTGAAAACTTTGACACATGCGTTTCATGGTCATATCATGATTATCTCACTTTAAAATGGTCCAAAGGTGGATTTTAAGGTCAACGTTGTGAAAACTCACCTCATTTACCGGGGATTTAATTTTCATGAATACTTTGACTTATGCGTTTGATGGTCATGTCATGATTATCACACTATAAAATGTTCCAAAGGTTAATTTTAAGGTCAATGTTGCGAAATTTCGGATGATTTTTGGGTGGTGCAATTTTCGTTAATTGTTCCAAAGGTGTATTTTAATGTAAAAGTTGCGAAAACTAGCATCGTATTCTAGGGGTGAAATTTTCGTGAAAACTTTGACGCATGCATTTCATGGTCATATAATGATTATCACACTCTAAAATGGTCCAAAGTTCGATTTTTAAGGTCAATGTTACGAAAGCTCGCATCGTTTTCCAGGAGTCTAATTTTCATAAAAACTTTAACGCATTCATTTTATGGTCATATCATAATTTTTACACTCAAAAATTGTCGAAAGGTAGACATTTTAAGGCCAACTTTGCGGAAACTCTCATATTTTTCCGAGGGTACAATTTTCGAGAAAACATTGACACATGCTTTTTATGGTCATATCATGTTTATCACAATCTAAAATGGTCCAAAGGTAGGTTTTAAGGTTAACATTGCGAAAACTCACATCATGTTCCGAGGGTGGAATTTTCGTGAAAACTTCGACGGGTTGGTTTCATGGTCATATCATGATTATCACACTTGAAAATTATCCAAATGTGCATTTTATGGTCAATGTTGCGAAAACTCGCATAATTTTCCGAGGGTGCAATTTTCATGAAGACTTTGACGCATGTGTTATTGGGTCATATCATGATAATTACACTAAAATACGATCTAAAGGTCGTATATAAGATCAACATTATCGAGAAAGCATAATTTTCAAGGGTAGCAATTTTCGTGAAAACTTTGACACATGCGTTTTATGGTCATACATTGTTTATCACACTCTAAAATGGTCAAAAGTCCCTTTTAAGGTCAACGTTGTGAAAACTCGCATCATTTTTCAGGGTTGTAATTTTCGTGAAAACTTTAACGCATGCGTTTTATGGTCATATCATTATTTTCACATTCTAAAATGGTCAAAATGTCCATTTCAAGGTCAACATTGCGAAATCTCGCATCACTTTCTGTAGGTGTAATTTTTGTGAAAACTTTGATGCTTGCATTTTATGGTCATATCTTGATTATCACACCCTAAAATTGTCGAATGGTGGATACTTTAAGGTCAATGTTGCAAAAACTGGCATTGTTTTCGTGGGTGCAATTTTCTTGAAAACTTTGAAGCATGCATTTACGTCCATATCATGATTATCACACTCTAAAATCATCTATAGGTGGATTTCAAAGTCAACATTGCGAAACATCATTTTTCGGGGATGCAATTTTTGTGAATACTTTGACCCAAGTGTTTTATGTCTAAATAGTGATTATCACAATCTAAAATTGTCCAAAGTTCCATTTTAAGGTCAATGTTGTAAAAACGCGCATCGTTTTCTAGGGGTGCAATTTTTGTGAAACCTTTAACGCATGAGTTTTATGGTCATATCATGATTATAACACTCTAAAATTGTTGTATGGTGGATACTTTAAGTTCAATGTTGCTAAAACATGCATTGTTTTCTGTGGGTGCAATTTTCATGAAAACTTTGACGCATGCGTTTCATTGTCATATCATGATTATCACACTTTAAAATGGGCCAAAGGTGGAGTTTAAGGTCAACGTTGCAAAAACTCGCATCGTTTTTTAGGGGTGAAATTTTCGTGAATACTTTGACTTATGCGTTTGATGGTCATATCATGATTATCAATCTCAAAAATGGTCTAAAGGTGGATTTTAAGATCAATATTGCGAAAACTCGCATCGTTTTCAAGGAGTGCAATTTCAAGAAAATTTTTTGGGCATGAATTTTATGGTCATAGCATGATTATTAAAGTCTAAAACTGTCCAAATGTTTATTTTCAGGTCGACATTCAAAAACTCGCATCATTTTTCGAGGTGGTAATTTTCATTAAAAATTTGACATATGCGTTTTATGGTCATATCATGATTACACTCTAAAATGGTCTAAAGGTGGATTTTTATGTCAACATTACCAAAACTCGCATCGTTTTCCGAGAGTGCGATTTCGTGAAAATTTTTGTGCATGCGTTTTATACTCATATCATGATTATCAAAGTCTAAAATGGTCCAAAGGTCAATTTTAAGGTCAACGTTGGAAAAACTCTTATCATTTTCAAGGGTGGCAATTTTCGTTAAAACTTTGACAAATCGTTTAATGGTCATATCCTTATTATCACACTTTAAAATTGTCGAAAGTTGGATATTTTAAGTTTAACGTTGCAAAAACTCGTATCATTTTCTGAGGTTGCAATTTTTGCAAAAATTTGACGCATGCATTTATGGTCATATCATGATTATCACACTCTAAAATTTTCCAAAGGTGGATTTTAAGGTAAATGTTGCAAAACTCGCATCGTTTTTTGTGGGTGCAATTTTCGTAAAAACTTTGACGCATGTGTTTTATGGTCATATCATGATTATCACACTCTAAAATGGTCTAAAAGTCTATTTTAAGGTCAAAAGTTGCGAAAATTCGCATTGTTTTCAGGGGTGGCAATTTTCATGAAAACTTTTATGCATGCGTTTTACGATTATATCTTTATTATCGCACTCAAAAATTGTCCAAATGTTGATTTTAAGGACAACATTGCGTAAAGTCGCATCATTTTTCGGGGGTGCAGTTATCGTGAAACTTTGACGCATGCGTTAATGGTCATACCAAGATTATCACACTCTAAAATGGTCCAAACGTCCATTTTGAGGTCAACATTACGAAAACTCAAATAGTTTTCCTAGGGTTAAATTTTCATGAAAACTTTGACGCATGCATTTTATGGTCATATTATGATTATCACACTCTTAAATAATCTAAAGGCCCATTTTCAAGTCAACATTGGAGAATCTCGCATCGTATTCTAGGGTGGCAATTTTCATGAAAACATTTACGCATGTGTTTTATGGTCATATTTGATTATCAAACTCTAAAATGGTCTAAAGGTGGATTTTAAGTTCAACGTTGCGAAAACTTGCATCGTTTTCCGGGGGTGCAATTTTCGTGAAAACTTTGACGCATGTGTTTTATGGTCATATCATGATTATCACACTCTAAAATGGTCTAAAATTCTATTTTAAGGTTAAAGTTGCAAAAATTCGCATCATTTTCAAGGGTGGCAATTTTCGTGAAAACTTTGATGCATGCATTTTACAGTTATATCCTTATTATCACACTCAAAAATTTATCCAAATGTCGATTTTAAGGTCATCATTGTGAAAAGTAGCATCATTTTTCGAGGGTGTAGTTATCATGAAACTTTGTTTTATGGTCATATCATGATTATCACACTCTAAAAAGCTCCAAAGGCCGATTTTCAAGTTAACGTTGGAAAATCTCACATTGTATTCTAGGGTGGCAATTTTAGTGAAAACATTGACACATGCGTTTTATGGTCATGTCATGATTATTACACTCTAAAATGGTCTAAAGGTTGATTTTAAGTTCAACATTGTGAAAACTCACATCATTTTTCGGGGGTGCAATTTTCGTGAAAACTTTGATGCATGCGTTTTATGGTCATATCATGTATATCACGCTCTAAAATGTTCTATAGGTTAATTTTAAGGTCAATGTTGTGAAAACTCGCATCATTTTCCGGGGTTGCAATTTGTGATAACTTTGACGCATGCGTTTTATGGTCATATCATGATTATCACACCCTAAAATGGTCCAAAGGTCAATTTCAAAGTCAACATTGTAAAACTCACATCATTTTTCAGGGGTGCAATTTTCGTGAAATCATTGATGCATGCGTTTTATGGTCATATCTTGATTATCACACTCTAAAATTGTTTAAAGGTTAATTTTAAGGTCAACATTGCGAAAACTAGCATCATTTTTTGAGGGTGCAATTTTCGTGAAAATTTTTACGCATGCGTTTAATGGTCATATTATGATTATCACACTCTAAAATTGTTCAAAGGTGGATTATAAGTTCAACATTGCAAAAACTTGCATCGTTTTTCTGGGATGCTATTTTGGTGAAAATTTTGACGCACCTATTCTATGGTCATATCATTATTATCACACTCGAAAATGGTTCAAAGTTGGATTTTAAGGTTAACATTGCAAAAACTCGCATTTTTTTGGGGTGCAATTTTCATGAGAACTTTGACGCATGCGTTTTATGGCCAAATCGTGATTATCACACTCTAAAATGGTTTAAAGGTCCATTTTAAGATCAACGTTGTGAAAAATCTCATATTTTTCCAAAGGTGCAAATTTCGTTAAAACTTTCACTCACGCGCTTTATGGTCATATAATGATTATCATACTCTAAAATAGTCAAAATGTCAATTTTAAGGTCAATGTTTGAAAAACTCGCATCGTTTTCTGGGGTTGTAATTTTCATGAAAAATTTGATGCATGCATTTCATGGTCATATCATGATTATTACACTCTATGAATGTCTAAAGGTGGATTTCAAGGCCAACGTTACTAAATTTCGCATTATTTTCCAGGAGTGCAATTTTTGTGAAAACTTTAACGTATGCATTTAATGGTCATATCATGATTATCACACTCTAAAATGGTCCAAAGATCGATTTTAAGGTCAACTTTTGAAAAACTCGCATCATTTTCCAAGGATGCATTTTTCGTGAATACTTTGACTTATGCGTTTGATGGTCATATAATGATTATCACACTGTAAAATGGTCCAAAGGTTGATTTTAAGGTCAAAGTTGCGAAAACACGCATCATTTTTCGAGGGTGTAAATTTTGGTAAATCTTAGATGCATGCATTTTATTGTCATATCTCTATTATCACACTCCAAAATGGTCCAAAGGTGTATTTTAATGTGCAAAAACTATCATCGTATTCTTGGGGTGCAATGTTCGTGAAAACTTTGACCCATGCGTTTCATTGTCATGTAATGGTTACCACGCTCTAAAATGGTCCAAAGATTGATTTTTAAGGTCAATGTTGCAAAAACTCACATCGTCTTTTAGGAGTCTAATTTTCATAAAAACTTTGACTCGTTTTTATGGTCATTTCATGATTATCACACTCAAAAATTGTTGAAAGGTGGATATTTTAAGGTCAACATTGTGAAAACTTTCATAGTTTTCTGAGGGTGCAATTTTCGTGAAAACTTTGAGGCATGCATTTTATGGTCATATCTTGATTATCACAATCTAAAATGGTCCAAAGGTGGATTTTAAGGTTAACATTGCCAAACAAGGCATCATTTTCCTACGGTGGAATTTTCGTGAAAACTTCGACACATGCGTTTCGTGGTCATATCATGATTATCACACTTGAAATTATCCAAATGTGGATTTTGAGGTCAACATTGTGAAAACTTGCATCGTTTTCTGGGGATATAATTTTCATGAAAACTTTAACGCATGTGTTTTATGGTCATATCATGATTAATACACTAAAAAATTGTCCAAAGGTCGATTATAAGGTCAACATTGTGAATTCTCGCATCAATTTCCGGGGTAGCAATTTTCGTGAAAACTTTGACGCATGCGTTTTATGGTCATATCATGACTATCAAACTTTAAAACGGTCCAAAAGTCGCTATTTAGGTCAATGTTATGAAAACTCGCATCATTTTTTGAGGTTGCAATTTTCATTAAAACTTTAACGCATGCATTTTATTGTCATATCAAGATTTTCACCTTCTAAAATGGTCCTACATTTTAAGGTTAACATTGTGAAAACTCACATCATTTTCTGTAGGTGCAATTTCTGTGAATACTTTGAAGTATGCGTTTTATGGTCATATCATGATTATCACACTCTAAAATTATCGAATGGTGGATACTTTAAGGTCAATGTTGAGAAAACTCGCATCATTTTTTTAGGTTGAAATTTTCATGAAAACTTTTATGCATGCATTTATGGTCATATCTTGATTATCACTCTAAAATGGTCCAAAGGTGGATTTCAAGGTCAACATTGCGAAACTCACATCATTTTTTGAGGGTGAGATTTTCGTGAAATCATTGATGCATGCGTTTTTTTGTCATATCTTGATTATCGCACTTGAAAATTATATAAAGGTTGATTTTAAGGTCAACATTGTGAAAACCACCATCATTTTCTGATGTAATTTTCGTAAAAACTTTGACGCATGTGTTTAATGGTCATACAATGATTATCACACTATAAAATCGTTCAAAGGTGGATTTTAAGGTCAACATTGTGAAAAGTAGCATTTTTTTGGGTTGCATTTTGAATGAAAACTTTGACGCATACATTTAATGGCCAAATAATGATTATCACACTCTAAAATGATCCAAAGGTCCATTCTAAGGTTAATGTTGCGAAAACTCTCATCGTTTTCCTGAGATGCAAAATATGTTAAAACTTTGACGCATGCATTTTATCGTCATATCATGATTATCACACTCTAATATGGTACAAATTTCGATTATAAGGTCAAAGTTTGAAAAACTTGCATTGTTTTCCGGGGTGGTAATTTTCGAGAAAAATTTGACGCATGAATTTTATGGTCATATCATGATTATCACACTCTATGAAGTTCTAAAGGTGGATTTCAAGGTCAATGTTGCTGAATTTCGCATCATTTTCCAAGAGTGCAATTTTTGTGAAAACTGTAACGCATGCATTTAATTGTCATATCATGATTATCACACTCTAAAATGGTCCAAAGGTTTATTTTAATGTCAACTTTTGAAAAACTCGCATCATTTTTCGGTGGTACAATTTTCATGATTACTTTGACTCATGCATTTGATGGTCAAATCATGATTATCACACTGTAAAATGGTCCAAAGGGTTGATTTTAAGGTCAATGTTGTGAAAACTCACATCATTTTTCGGGGGTGTAATTTTCGTTAATCTTTGTAGCATGTGCTTTATTGTCATATCTTGATTATCACACTTTAAAATGGTCCAAAGGTGTATTTTAATGTCAAAGTTGCAAAAACTAGTAATGTATTCGAGGAGTGCATTTTTCATGAAAACTTTGACGCATCCGTTTCATGGTCATGTCATGATTATCACACTCTAAAATGGTACAAAGAACGATTTTTAAGGTCAAAGTTGCGAAAACTCGCAAAGTTTTCTAGGATTCTAATTTTCATTAAAACTTTGACGCATGCATTTTTTGGTCATATCATGATCATCACACTCAAAAGTTGTCGAAAGGTGGATATTTTAATGTCAACTTTATGAAAACTCTCATAGTTTTTCGAGGGTACAATTTTCATGAAAACTTTAACGCATGCATTTTATGTTCATATCATGATTATCACAATCTAAAATTGTCCAAAGGTGGATTTTAAGGTTAACATTGCGAAAAATCGCATTGTTTTCCAAGGGTGGAATTTTCATGAAAACTTCGACTCATGCATTTCATGGTCATATCATGATTATAACACTCAAAAATTATCAAAATGTGGATTTTAAGGTCAACATTACGAAAACTCGCATTGTTTTCCGAGGGTGCAATTTTCATGAAAACTTTGACGCAGGTATTTTATTGTTATATAATGTTTATTGCACTTAAAAATGGTCTAAAGGTCGATTATAAGGTCAACATTGTAAAAACTCGCATCATTTTCCAAGGTAGCAATTTTCGTGATAACTTTGACGAATGAATTTTATGGTTATGTCATGATTATCAGACTCTAAATAGTCCAAAAGTCGATTTTAAGGTCAACGTTGTGAAAGCTCGCACTGTTTTTCGGGGTTGCAATTTTCTTGAAAACTTTAACGCATGTGTTTTATGGTTATATCATGATTTTCACCTTCTAAAATGGTCCAAATGTCCATTTAAAGGTCAACATTGCAAAAACTCGCATCATTTTCCGTAGGTGCGATTTTTGTTAAAACTTTGACGCATGCGTTTTACGGTCATATCATGATTATCACACTCTAAAATTGTCGAATGGTGGATACTTTAAGGTCAACATTGCAAAAACATGCATCATTTTCCAAGGGTGCAATTTTCATGAATACTTTGACACATGCATTTATTGTCATATCATAATTATCACTCTCTAAAATGGTCCAAAGGTGGATTTCAAGGTTAACATTGCGAAACTCGCATAATTTTTCGGGGGTGCAATTTTCTTGAAATCTTTGACTCATGCGTTTTATGGCCAAATCATGATTATCACACTCTAAAATTGTCCAAAGTTCCATTTTAAGGTCAACATTGCTAAAATGCGCATAGTTTTTTGGGGGTGCAATTTTTGTGAAACCTTTGACACATGAGTTTTATGGTTATATCATGATTATCACACTCTAAATTTGTCGAATGGTGGATACTTTAATGTCAATGTTGCTAAAACTCACATCGCTTTCCGAGGGTGCAATTTGCGTGAAAACTTTGATGCATGCATTTCATGGTCATATCATGATTATCACACTCATGATTATCACACTTTAAAATGGTCCAAAGGTGGATTTTAAGGTCAACATTGCGAAAACTCGCATCGTTTTCCTGGGGTGCAATTTTCGTGAATACTTTGACTTATGTGCTTGATGGTCATATCATGATTATCAATCTCTAAAATGGTCTAAAGGTAGATTTTAAGGTCAACATTGCAAATACTCGCATCATTTTTCGAGAGTGCAATTTCGTGAAAATATTTGCGCATGCATTTTATGGTCATATTATGATTATCAAAGTCTAAAATTGTCCGAAGGTCAATTTTAAGGTCGACGTTCAAAATACTCACGTTGTTTTCTAGGGTTGTAATTTTTGATAAAAATTTAACGCATCCGTTTTATGGTCATATCATGATTTCACTCTAAAATGGTCTAAATGTTTATTTTAAGGTCAACATTGCGAAAACTCACATCATTTTCCAAGAGTGCAATTTTGTGAAAAATTTTGCGCATGAGTTTTATGATCATATCATGATTATCAAAGTTTAAAATGGTTCAAAAGTCAATTTTAAGGTCAATGTTGGAAAAGTCGCATCATTTTTAAGGGGTGGCAATTTTCGTTGAAACTTTGATGAAGCATTTTACGGTCATATCCTTATTATCAAACTTTAAAATTGTTGAAAGATGGATATTATAAGGTCAACGTTGCAAAAACAGGCTTCATTTTTCAAGGTTGCAAGTTTCGTGAAAACTTTGACGAATGCATTTATGGTCATACCATGATTATCACACTATAAAATGGTCCAAAGGTGGATTTTAAGGAAAATGTTGCAAAACTCACATTGTTTTTTGAGGGTGCAATTTTCGTGAAAACTTTGACGCATGCATTTTATGGACAAATAATGATTATCACACTTTAAAATTGTCAAAAGGTCCATTTTGAGGTTAACATTACGAAAACTCCCATCATTTTCATAGGGTTCAATTTTTGTGAAAACTTTGACGCATGCGTTTTATGGTTATATCATGATTATCACACTCAAAACTGGTCCAAAGTTTGATTTTCAAGTCAACATTGGAGAATCTCGCATCGTATTCTGGGGTGGCAATTTTCGTGAAAACAATTACTCATGCGTTTTATGGTCATATCATGATTATTACACTCTAAAATTGTATAAAAGTGGATTTTAAGTTCAACGTTTTGAAAACTTGCATCGTTTTCCATGGGTGCAATTTTCGTGAATACTTTGACACATGCATTTGATGGTCATATTATGATTATCACACTCTATTTTGGTTTAAACATTGATTTTATGGTCAAAGTTGTGAAAACTCGCATTGTTTTCTGGGGTTGCAATTTTCGTGAAAACTTTGACGAACGCGTTTTATGGTCATATCATGATTATCATACTCTAAAATGGTCCAAAGGATGATTTTAAAGTCAACATTGCGAAAATTTGCATCGTTTTCCTGAGGTGCGATTATCGTGAAAACTTTGACGCTTCCATTTTATGGTCATATCATGATTATTACACTCTAAATTGGAACAAAGGTGGATTTTAAGGTCGATGTATTGAAAACTCACATTGTTTTTTGAGGGTGGAATTTTTTTGAAAACTTTGACGCATGTATTTTATGGTCATATCACGATTATCACACTTTAAAATTGTCTAAAAGTTAATTTTAAGGTCAATGTTTTGAAAATTCGCATTGTTTTCAAGGGTGGTAATTTTCGTGAAAACTTTGACATATGTGTTTTATGATTATATCATTACTATCACACTCTAAAACTGTCCAAATGTCGATTTCAAGGTCACCGTTGCGAAAAGTCGAATCGCTTTTCGGGGGTGCAGTTATCATGAAATTTGATGCATGTGTTTTATGGTCATATCATGATTATCACACTCTAAAATAGTCTAAAGCTAGATTTTCAAGTCAACGTTGGAGAATCTCGCATCATACTCTTGGTTGGTAATTTTTGTGAAAACATTTACGCATGTGTTTTATGGTCATATTGTGATTATTACAATATAAAATGGTTTAAAGGTGATTTTTAAGTTCAACATTGTGAAAACTCGTAGCATTTTCCGATGGTGCAATTTTCTTAAAAACTTTGACACATCTATTTTATGGTCATATCATGTATATCACACTCTAAAATGGTCCAAAGATCGATTTTAAGGTCTATGTTGTGAAAACTCGCATTGTATTCCATGGTTGCAATTTTCGTGAAAACTTTGACACATGTGTTTTATGGTCATATCATGATTATCACACTCTAAAATTGTCCAAAGGTTAATTTTAAGGTAACAATTGCGAAAACTCACTTCGTTTTTTAGGGCTGCAATTTTCGTGAAATCATTGATGCATGCATTTTACAATCATATCTTGATTATCACACTCTAAAATTATCTAAAGGTTGATTTTAAAGTCAATGTTGCGAAAACTAACATCATTTTCCGAGGGTGCAATTTTCGTAAAAACTTTGACGCATGTGTTTAATGCGAAAACTCGCATCATTTTTCGGGGGTGCAATTTTCGTGAATAACTTTGACGCATGCGTTTGATAGTCATATTACGATTATCACACTCTAAAATGGTCCAAAGGCTGATTTTAAAATCAACGTTGAAAAAACTCGCATCATTTTTCGGGGGTGCAATTTTCGTGAAAACTTGGACGCATGTGTTTCATGATCATATCATTATTGTCACACTTAAAAATTGTTCAAAGGTTGATTTTAAGGTCAACATTGGGAAAACTCACATTTTTTTGGGGTGCAATTTTCATGAAAACTTTGACTCATGCGTTTTATGGCCAAATCATGATTATCACACTCTAAAAAGGTCCAAAGGTCCATTCTAATGTCAATGTTGCCAAAACTCTCATCTTTTTCCGGAGGTTCAAATTTTGTTAAAACTTTGAAGCATGCTTTTTAATGTCATATCATGATTATCACACTTTAAAATGGCACAAATGTCAATTTTAAGGTCAACGTTTGAAAAACTCGCATCGTTTTCCTAGGTGGTAATTTTCATGAAAAATTTAACGCATACATTTTATGATCATATCATGATTTCACTTTATAAAGGTCTAAAGGTGGATTTCAAGGTCAACGTTGCTAAATTTTGAATCATTTTCCCGGATTGCTATTTTCGTGAAAACTTTAACCCATGCGTTTAATAGTCATATCATGATAATCACACTCTAAAATGGTCTAAATGTGGATTTTAAGGTCAACTTTGGAAAAAAAACTCGCATCATTTTCCGTGGTGGCAATTTTTGTGAAAACTTTGACGCATGCATTTTATGGTCATATAATGATTATCACACTCTAAAATGGTCCAAAGGATGATTTTAAGGTCAATGCTACAAAAAAACTCGCATCATTTTTCGAGGGTCATTTTTCTTGAAAACTTTGAGGTATGCATTTTGTGGTCAAATCATGATTATCACACTCTAAAATGGTCCAAAGGTCCATTTTAAAGTCAATGTTGCATAAACTCACATAATTTTCCTGTGGTGCAATATTCGTGAAAACTTTGACACATGCTTTTTATGGGCATATCATGATTATCACACACTAAAATGGTCCAAAGGTTTATTTTAGAGTCATCTTTGTGAAAACTCTCATAGTTTTCCGGGGTAGCAATTTTCGTGAAAACTTTGATGTGTGCGTTATATGGTCATATCACGATTATCACACTCCAATATGGTACAAAGGAGAATTTTAAAGTCAAAGTTGTGAAAACTCGCATTGTTTTTCGGGAGTGCAATTTTCGTGAAAACTTTGACGCATGCGTTTTATGGCCATTTCATGATAATTACACTCTATAATGGTCCAAATGTTGATTTTAAGATCAACGTTGTGAAAACTCGCATCGTTTTCTGGGGTTGCAATTTTCGTGAAAACTTTAACGCATGCATTTTATGGTCATATCATGATTATCACTCTAAAATTGTCCAAAGGTTGATTTTAAGGTCAACATTGCAAAAACTCACATCGGTTTTCAAGGGTGCAATTTTCATCAAAAATTTTGCACATGCGTTTTATGGTCAAATCATGATTATTACAGTATAAAATGGCCAAAAGGTAGATTTATGGTCAACGTTGTGAAAACTCGCATTGTTTTCCGGGGGTGTAACTTTTTTGAAAATTTTAACGCATGCATTTTATGGTCATATTATGATTATGACACTAAAAATTTTTTGAAAGGTGGAAATTTTAAGGTCAACCTTGCGAAAACTCACATATTTTCCCACGGTGCAATTTTCATGAAAACTTTGACGCATTCATTTTATGATCATATCATGATTATCACACTCCAAAATTGTCCAAAGGTGGATTTTAAGGTCAACATTACGAAAACTCGCATCATTTTTCGAGGGGGGAATTTTCATGTAAACATTGATGCATGTGTTACATGGTCATATCATGATTATCACACTCTAAAATGATCCAAAGGTGGATTTTAAGGTCAATGTTGTGAAAACTCGCAATGTTTTCAAGGGGTGAAATTTTCATGAATACTTTTACACATGCGTTTGATAGTTATATTGTGATCATCACACTCTATATTGGTCTAAACATTGATTTTAAGGTCAAAGTTGCAAAAACTCGCATAGTTTTCCGAGGTTACAATTTTAGTGAAAACTTTGACGCATACGTTTTATGGTCATATCATGATTATCACACTCTAAAAATGGTCCAAAGGATGATTTTAAGGTCAACATTGTGAAAACTTGCATCGTTTTCCAGGGGTGCAATTTTCAAAAAAATTTAAGCATGCATTTTATGGTTATATCATGATTTTCACACTCTAAATTTAAATAAAGGTGGATTTTAAGGTCGACGTATCGGAAACTCACATCATTTTTTGAGGGTTGATGATGATTACACTCTAAAATGGTCCAATCATGGATTTTAAGGTCAACTTTGCAAAAACTCACATCATTTTCGTGAGTGGCAATTTTCTTGAAATCTTTGACGCATGTGTTTGTGGTCATATCATGATTATCACACTCTAAAATGGTCCGAAGATCGATTTTAAGGTCAACGTTGGAAAAACTAGCATTGTTTTCTAGGGTTTCAATTTTCGTGAAAACTTTGACGCATGCATTTTATGGTCATGATTATCACACTCTAAAATGGTAAAAAGTTGGATTTTAAGGATGACGTTGTGAACACTCGCATCATTTTTCGGGGGTACAAACATTGACGCATGCGTTTGATGGTCATATCGTTATAATCACACTTTAAAATGGTCCAAAAGTCGATTTTTAGGTCAACATTGTGAAAACTCACATCATTTTTCATGGGTGCAATTTTTGTGAAATCATTAATGCATGCATTTTATGGTCATATCTTGATTATCACTCTACAATGGTATAAACGTGGATTTTAAGGTCAACATATTGAAAAGTCACATTGTTTTTTGAGGGTGAAATTTTTGTGAAAACTTTGACACATGCGTTTTATTATCACATCATGATTAACACACTCTAAAATGGTCCAATGGATGATTTTAAGGTCAACGTTGTGAAATTCGCATCATTCACCATGCATATGCCATCCACATTGCCCACGAAAATGGTTAGATTGGGACTCTATTTATAGAGTGCTAACGGTTGCGTCTATCCAAATGAAGAGTCTTGTCACTTCAATGTGATTGGATGCAAGGATTCATCTTTATCATCAATGGATAGGCACCTTTCGTGCCTTCTCTCTCCCCAAGAGGTATCATTTCGTTTGACAGTTGGTGGTGGTTGATCGTTTCTATCCAGCGGTTGGAAGTTGAGAATAGTTATCCAAAACCATCACAAGTTGTAAGTGTGACTTACATGTTGCGATCATGAACATTGGCTGGTAACTTTCTACTTGTCAAGAATGACAAGTCGAGACCGCGAATGGGTGTCACGATCGTGATGTGCTTTTCTTCATAGTTCTTGTTTGCCACTTTTTACCGATCTTTGACAACTTCAATCCTAAGCCAATACCTTGTGTTCCACGCATCTTTTTGCACCTTTGTTCACTCTTTTTACATAGAATTCATCTTTGATCATTTCACTCCCAAGATTCACCTAGTTTCTACACTTGCATAAAGAACAACTACATACCATGTGAAATCTTTTATATGAAGTATAAAATGACTCTAAAACATATTATTTTATGATTGAAAATATCAAGATAATAAGTTTAATTATACATTTATCACACCCCCACACTTAACTTTTGCCTTGTCCTCAAGGTAAACACAACAGAACTGTATAAAATAGTATTCAAGTTCGTACCTCATTTGGCGAAAAACTATCGTAGTGAGTACCACATTCCCACGTTGCATAAATTTTAAGTAAAAGTTCAAAATTTCCCACAAATTAGTAATGTTCAATTTGTATAGTCTAGTCGCATACCTTTGCTCTAAATGGAGGGCCAACCGAATTGCATCTTCATATAAGCGTTATACTCTCACTCGAATATTTCCTTCTCTTAAGCATAGTATAAAGTATAAAGGACAAAGGGAGCACACTTTGGAAAGTTTGATCTCAAGGCATTTTTAGGTAACCTAGGATGCTAAACACTCTTAGTGGTTGCATTTTATGCTCCATATCACTCTCCCTTTTTTTAGTGGTTGCATTTTATGCTCCATACCACTTTCTCTCATTTTTTTCTTTTAAGCATATGTTTTTGAAGTACAGATTTGTACTTTGCACCCAATTTTCGTGATATGCTACTTTTTCTTTTTTATCACTCATTGAATGGTTGCAATTTCTTCTCTGTACCATTTGTCACCTTTTGAATAACGCATTGGTTATCCTCTCTTTCTTTTGATTTTTCTCTCTTAATACCCTCATCCTTTATTGATCACTTTCAAAGTATTATGGCTATAGTTTCCTAACATTTTTGACATACTTAATACTTATAGGACGTATTCAAGAATAGCATATAAAACTCATAGTAAGAACACTACTAGATATTACTCCACTTAAAACTTATCGCTAGCATTAAACTAAAATTATATAACTTATACTAATTCATATTGCATTGAAATATATATTGAAACTTAATTGGAATGTTGCTATTTAATGTTACTCACAACTCATCCTTGCCAAATGCTAAATGTTGTGCTATGAAGTGCTCACACTCTCTACTTGCGCTCAAACTCGAAACAAAATTTTTGTTTGAAATTTGCACTAACATCAAACTTGTAATACCTAAGACTCATAATAAACTTGGAACATATGTTAGTATAGTATAGGTATGGATAAAGTATAAATAACACAAAATCAAGAAAATTTTTATATTCTTCAACTTTTTTAATTTATTTGATTTTTTTGGATTTATGGGATTTTTACAATTACCCCCCCCCCACACTAAAGAACACAATGTCCTCATTGTGAGAGATCTTACTAAAAATTAAAATCTAAAAACTAAAAACAAATAACTAGTCTAAAAATTTGAAAAAGAAAAGTAAAGAAAAGAGTAAACCCGTTTTTACTGAGAAGGAGAATCCGGAGGACTAGGAGTAAATTGACAATTTTGTTTTCTAAAGAAGGATAGTAATTTTTGAAGCATCGATTTGTTACTCTTCTTTAGAATCTTCATGTCTTTTTTCATTACCCCAAGTTCCGCTTGGAAATTGTCCAATTTTTGCTCCATACTCGCCTTCCAATCTTCCAAAGCTTCATCTTCTTCATCATCTTCTTCTTCTTCAATCATCAAAGCCTTACCATGATGACGTCTAGCAGTTGGATCAGATGGGCCAACGAAAGAATCTTCATGAGTCGAGATTAGTTTCTTGGTACGGTTGGAGTAGGAGTAGAAAGAATAGACACCATCATTCTCTTGAAGAAGTCCGGTATTCTTCAAGTAACTCCCATCCATATATAGGAAGTACTCATCTGGTTGTTGAACATAAGGGAGTTCGTTTTGCGCACCCAATATGATGGCAGTGATAATTTTAGCCGCCCCAATCTTGTTCCTCATACTCATTGAATTCTTCTTCATCATGTCCCAAATTATATCCATGAACTCCTCTTTGCTTATTTATCACCTAAGAAAGAACAAACAAATCTCTCTTTTGACTTTGGTGTTCTCTACTTGACAAAATACCGAAGTGGCAAGGTTTTTGTGGAGTAGAAGAAGACACTCATCATTAATAAGTTTATTTGGAGAATTTTTGGGATCGAAAACTCTCTTACCTGTTAAATCCGCCCAAATTCGATTTGCTGGAAAAGAATCCATCATGCTTAATGAATTTTCAATTTCAAACCAGAACCAAGTACTCATTATCTCTCTTGTGATGGTATAATGTCTACCTTGGTTGCAAAATTGAATCACCCTCTTCTTTTTATCTTCAAAATCAAATGTCACTAAACATTCCAAAATCCAATCACGATGTGGAAATCGAATTCCCACAAACGTGCTCAAACCAAGATCAGCAAGATACATCCCCATTTGCTCATGGAGGCCTAAAGTCTCCAAGCAAACCAAATCGAGAAAAATCATACCGGTGATCTCAAATTTGTTCAAAACTTGGAACCTTTTCCCCTCCTCACGTGAAAGAACAACCGTATTCTTGTTAATAGTTTGGGATTTCTCTTCTATTCGTGGCTACCTTAACATGAGGCATGTTGGTTTTTTGAAGTAAAGGTTTGAAAAAGGTTTGGAATGTAGAAGAATAGAGATGAAAAATATTAGAACTTTAGTAAGCTTTGTAGAAGGTTGTGGTGGTTATGGATTCAATCTAGACCTTTATATAGAGTTCAAATAGGTCTCTCATTGGTCTAAATAGTCAATATAGCTATTTTTCCTTCAAATTAGCCGTTAATGGTAGTTTTAGCCATTTGTCATGTGTTAATCATGATCTGCAATGGTCATATTCTTCCCGTGTCATGATCGTGAAGGCTTGTCATGATCATGACTTTCTTCACAATAGGAATAGAAGGTTTTGTTGCATAATGTCATGGGCACGATCTATAGTCGCGGTCGCGACCTTCTTCAATTCTTCTATTTCTTCAATTTTTAGACTTAGTCCTAGAAAAACTTAGAAAAAATAAACATGTTAAATATAAATAATAAACATTTACTATTTTCATACCTGGAATGATTTATGGTGAAGATAGTAATTGAACATCAACGTCTTGTTGTTCAAATTTATTTTCATATTTAACATATATTTACAAACATACAATTAAAGAAACAAACAAACAAACAACAAATTGTACAAAATCCTAAGTGAAAAGTGAATAATTATTTAGAGGAAATCTATTATGTCAATAGGTCAATCTTATAATAAGATTCCCGTGTATCTCGCTCAATGTCAAACATCAGCGTATGAATATCATCGATTTCCCTATGAATTGAGATTTGAACCTCTGTAAGTTCGTTAAACTTTCCCTGGAGGTTGGTTGCTTTTCGTTCTTCTTCCCTTGCAGTTTCCCTTTCTCTTTGTCTGTTGGCTTCCGCTCTCTCCTCCCATGATTTCCAATCATGAGTGTGATCTTATCTTCTCCAATGCACTTTACCAGAAATCCATACTCGAAGAATACTTCCGTGGTTAATTCTAAAATCTCATCTTCATCGGTAATGACTTATGTGGCATAAGGCATTCTCCCAATCTATCCCAACAAATTTGCCATCGTTTGACACCCATATTTTATCATTCTAAGATTTTGTGCAGCAAACATAAGTGTCTCCATCATTATCCTCGAAACATCAACAGGTGTGCCATTCCAAATTGGTTCCATCGCAAACAATTCTTTAGAAATGATAAGATCGAAGGTTGACTTCCCAAACAATGCACCACTTAAGTAAAAGTGTAATGCGAGCAAACAAGGATCACGAATCCACCGGCTATAGGCAGATGCTTGTTTGAACTTAGTTTGGCAGATCAGGCGGTTCCATGTTGGTAAAAGATCCCATGCAGGAAGTATCATGTTGTCGCAATCCTTTGGAAATCCCGTTCTTGTATTCTTTTCCGTGATGACGATAAACCAGGCAATCCTTCTTATCGCTCTTTCACGCCAATGTTACCAACATCTCCATATAGTTTTCCACACTATTCCCCAGAGACTTGTTTGAATAAATGACAAAGTTTAGAATTCTGAGATAGGACATTACCCTGTCGTAAACCCCAAGATTGATGAAACTGTTCCTATGAATTGTGCAGGAAATTTTGTATTCAGCATCCTTGATTATCTCGAAAAGATCTCCTTCTTCATGAGAATGGATTGGAAATGGTGCCTCATACCATTCTTGTAAGTTTGATGGAGGAACTAGATTGGATTTATTTGGTAGAACCATTTTGAAATGAAAGAATTTTTGAAAGAAATGGGATGGTTTAAGATTTGAAATTGAATTGTGATTGAAAAGGTAAGAAATGCAGATTTCAGAAGTAAGAAAAGTTGAACACTGGCACATCAATTTATAGAGTTTGGAGGAATAACCATCGAATAATTGCTAAATTGCTGCAGTTTTCGCATAAGTCACGATCGTGATTAATTGTCACGGTCGTGACTTACAAATCTTGAGAAACAAAAAGTTTTGTTAAGGGATTCATGAGCGTGAAATGGGGTTGCAAACATGAATAGGTAAAATAGAAGAAAATCTTCTATTTATCGAGAATCCAGACATAATAATATAACGTATCACCTCCAAGATGATTATTTCATATTCTTTTTCACATCCAAGTTAGTATAGATAAATTATATAGATTAGGAAAGAAAAAAATAGATATAATAGGAAAATTTATCGTACTCTCCAAATTTTTTATCTCTAGAATGCACTTGCCTTCCCCGGTAACGGCGCCAAAAACTTGTTCACAAGATTTTGGCTATACTCGTTCCTAAAGGCTTGTCCTGGTTAACGACACCAAAAACTTATTCTCCACTTTTCTACTAATATGATAAAAGTTCTTAATGTGAACAGGTGTTGTACCGCTTATCAAATAGAAAAATGATGATAAATACAGGTATACAGTTGCAATGTAGTTTTAAAAGATATCGATCCCACAGGGAAGGAATTCGGTTCTAAGGACCAACTAGAGTTACGAAACAAAAGAAATAAGATAATTTATTGGGTTTGGATGTTAGACTGATGAATAGACAGATGCATGAACATATTAGAGAAGATGTAACCTATATAGATATTCCCTAAGAACAAGTATAGTAGAGAAAAACATGCAAAATCATCAAGAATATTTCATACACAAGATAACTTTAACAAACAAGGTTCTAGATGCCCAAATATTCAATAATTCACCGCAGAGCAACACATGAAATGTCTTTTCTAAATCTGGGGTAAATGAATTATGACACTTATAAAAACTGGATAACAATTATACTATGCTTAGTACGGGTCGCTCTCACTTAGCCATATTTAGCAAGTTACCACTCCAAAAATGTTAGCTCACTAAACAACGTTATAATCACAGATCCAATGATTATGCACAATCTTATTGCTAACCTTGAAATCACTCTTAAAGTCAACTCAAAAGCATATAACTTCATTAATATTAATGATGTAAGACAAAATACTCGTTATGACACATAGACATATCATAAACTTCGAATAGAAAGTATAAGTAGAAAACAAAGTAAAGTTGTAAGGTATGCAAGTGAAAGCTAAAGTTGATCAAACCGTATCCACTCTTTAATGGGAGTCGTCAATTCCCGCAATTCCTGCATCTACTTTGAATTTGATCTCGACTTTTACAGAACCTCTGCTAGGATGATATTCTTTTTGAATATTGAATAAATGAATGTTGAAGAATAAAAAATTTTATTGATAAGTGCTTTACAATTACACTCATACAACAATCGCTCCAATTTGTGGAGAAATCTAGTGATCAAAATAAGAATTTAATCACTTGTACATTTTTCTCACTAACACTTTGAACTAGCGAAATCTATACAATTTTCACTCTCTATCTATGTATACATGCATATCATCTATGCTCTCTCATTCACCATGCATATGCCATGCACATTGCTCACGAAAATGGTTGGGTTGGGACTCTATTTATGGAGTGTGAAGGGTTACGTCTATCCAAACGAAGAGTCGTGTCCATTAGTGAAGAGCTGCATCAATTCAATGTGATTAGATGAAAGGATTCATCTTTATCATTAATAGATAGACACCTATTCATGCCTTCTCTGCCCCCAAGAGGTATCTTTTCGTTTGACAATTGGTGGCAGTTGACAGCGGTTGATCATTTTCATCCGGCGGTTGGAAGTTGAGAATAGTTATCAAAAACCATCACAAGTCGTGAGCGTGACTTACATGTCACGATTATGAATACTGGTTGGCAACTTTCTTCTTGTGAAGAATGACAAGTCGCGACCATGAATGGGTGTCACGATCGTGATATGTGCTTTTCTTCATAGTTCTTCTTTGCAAATTTACTGATCTTTGACAGCTTCGATCCTAAGCCAATACCTCATGTTCCACGCATCATTTTGCACCTTTTTTTCACTCATTTTACATAGAATTCCATCTTTGATCATTTCACTCCCAAGATTCACCTAGTTTCTGCACTTGCATAAAAAACAACTACATACCACGTGAAATCTTTTATATGAAGTATAAAATGACTCTAAACCATATCATTTTATGATTGAAAATGTCAAGATAAAAAGTGTAATTATACACTTATCAGGTGCAATTTTCATGAAAACTTTGACGCATGCGTTATATGGTCATATCATGATTATCACGCTCTAAAATGATCTAAAGGTCGATTTTAAGGTCAACATTGTGAAAATTCACATCTTTTTTCGGGGGTCCAATTTTCGTGAAATCAAAATGCATGCATTTTATAGTCATACTTGATTATCACACTCTAAAATTATCTAAAGGTTGATTTTAAGGTCAACGTTGCAAAAACTAGCATCATTTCCGAGGGTGCAATTTTCGTGAAAACTTTAATGCATGTGTTCATAGGTCATATTATGATTATCCCACTCTAAAATTTTTCAAAGGTAGATTTTAAGGTCAATATTGCGAAAACTTGCATCGTTTTTTGGGGGTGCAATTTTCGTGAAAAATTTACCTCATGCGTTTGATTGTCATATCACGATTATCACATTCTAAAATGGTCCAAAGGCTGATTTTAAGGTCAACATTACGAAAACTCGCATCGTTTTTCAGGGGTACAATTTTCGTGAAATCTGTAACGCATGCATTTTATGGTCATATCTAGATTATCACACTCTAAAATAGCCTAAAGGTGGATTTTAAGGTCAACGTTGCGAAAACTAGCATCATTTTTTGAGGGTGTAATTTTCGTGAAAACTTTGACAGATGTGTTTAATGGTCATATCATGATTATCACACTCTAAAATGGTTCAAAGGTGGATTTTAAGGTCAATATTACGAAAACTCGCATTGTTTTTCGGGCATGCAATTTTTGTGAAAACTTTGATGAATGTGTTTGATGGTCATATCACGATTATTAGACTCTAAAATTGCTCAAAGGTTGATTTTAAGGTCAACATTGCGAAAACTCGCATATTTTTTGGGGTGCAATTTTCATGAAAATTTTGACGCATGCCCTTTATGGCCAAATCATGATTAGCACACTCTAAAAAAGTCCATTCTAATGTCAACGTTGCCAAAACTCTCATCGTTTTCCGGAGGTGCAAAGTTCGTTAAAACTTTAACGCATGCATTTTAAGGTTAGATCATTATTATCACAATTTAAAATGGTCCAAATGTCGATTTTAAGGTCAACGTTTGAAAAACTCGCATTGTTTTCCAAGGTGGTAATTTTCGTGAAAAATTTAACGCATGCATTTTATGGTCATATCGTGATTATTTCACTCTATGAAGGTCTAAAGGTGGATTTCAAGTTCAACAATGCTAAATTTTATGATGTTTTCCCGGAGTACAATTTTCGTGAAAACTTTGACTCATGCGTTTAATGGTCATATCATGATTATCACACTCTAAAATGGTCCAAATGTAGATTTTAAGGTTAACTTTTGAATAAAACTAGCATCATTTTCCGGGGTGGCAATTTTCGTGATAACTTTAACGTAGGTGTTTTATGGTCATATAATGATGATCACACTCTAAAATGGTCTGAAGGATGATTTTAAGGTCAATACTGCAAAAACTCACATCATTTTTCGAGGGTCATTTTTCTTGAAAACATAGATGCATGCTTTTTATGGCCAAATCATGATTATCACACTCTAAAATGGTCCAAAGGTCAATTTTATGGTCAACGTTGCATAAACGCACATCATTTTCCAGCGGTGCAATATTCGTGAAAACTTTGACGCATGCATTTTATGGTCATATCATGATTATCACACTCTAAACTGGTCCAAAGGTTTATTTTAAGGTCATCATTGTGAAAACTTGCATAGTTTTCCGGGGTTGCAATTTTCATGAAAAATTTGTTGTATGCGTTATGTGGTCATATCACGATTATCACACTCTAAAATGGTACAAAGGTGAATTTTAGGGTCAAAGTTGCGAAAACTCGCATCATTTTTCAGGGGTACAATTTTTGTGAAAACTTTGACGCATGCTTTTTATGGCCATATCATGATTATTACAATCTATAATGGTCCAAATGTTGATTTTAAGGTCAATGTTGGGAATACTCGCATCATTTTCCGGGGTTGTAATTTTCGTGAAAATTTTGATGCATGTGTTTTATGGTCACATAATGATTATCACGCTCTAGAAAGGTCCAAAGAATGATTTCCAAGTCAACATTGCGAAAACTCACCTCATTTTCTGAGGGTGCAATTTTCGAGAAAACTTTGACGCATGCATTTTATGGTTATATCATGATTTTCACACTCTAAATTGGAATAAAGGTGGATTTTAAGGTCAACGTATCGAAAACTCACATCATTTTTCGAGGGTGCAATTTTCGTGAAAACTTTGATGCATGCATTTAGTGGCCATATCATGATTATTACACTCTAAAATGGTACAAACGTGGAATTTAAGGTCAACATTGCAAAAACTCACATCATTTTCTGGAGTTGCAATTTTCTTGAAAACTTTGATGCATGTGTTTGTGGTCATATCATGATTATCACACTCTAAAATGGTCCGAAGGTTGATTTTAAGGTCAATGTTGGAAAAACTCGTATCATTTTCCGGGGTTGCAATTTTTTTTAAAACTTTGACGCATGCGTTTTATGGCCATGATTAACACACTCCAAATGGTATAAAGTTGGATTTTAAGGATGACATTGTGAAAACTCGCATTGTTTTTTGGGGGTGCAATTTTGGTGAAAACATTGACCCATGCGTTTGATGGTCATATCCTTATAATCACACTTTAAAATGGTCCAAAAGTTGATTTTAAGGTTTAACATTGTGAAAAATCACATCATTTTTCATGGGTGCAATTTTCGTGAAATCATTAATGCATGCGTTTTATGGTCATATCTTGATTATCACATTCTAAATTTATCTAAATAATTATTTTAAGGTTAACGTTGCGAAAACTAGCATCATTTTCTAAGGGAAAAATTTTCATGAAAACTTTAGACACATGTGTTTAATTGTCATATCATGATAATCATACTCTAAAATGGTATAAAGGTGGATTTTAAGGTCAATGTATCAAAAAATCATTTTTCGAGGGTGCAATTTTCGTGAAAACTTCGACTCATACTTTTTATGGTCATATCATGATTACCACACTCTAAAATGGTCCAATGAATGATTTTAAGGTCAACGTTGCAAAAATTCGCATAGTTTACCCGGGGTGCAATTTTCGTGAAAACTTTGATGTATGCGTTTTATGGTCATATCATGATAATCATACTCTAAAATTGTATAAAGGTGGATTTTATGGTCGACATATCGAAAACTCACATCATTTTTAGGGGATGCAATTTTCGTGAAAACTTTGATGCATGCTTTTAGTGACCATATCATGATAATTACACTCTAAAATGGTCTAAACATGCATTTTAGGTCAATGTTGCGATAACTCGCATCATTTTCCGGGTTTGCAATTTTTCGTGAAAACTTTGACGTATGTGTTTTATGGTCATATCATGATTATCACACTCTTAATGGTCTGAAGGTCTATTTTAAGGTCAACATTGGAAAAAATCGCATCGATTTCCGATGTTGCAATTTTCTAGAAAACTTTGATGCATGCGTTTTATGGTCATATCATGATTATCACACTATAAAATGGTTTAATGTTAGATTTTATGGATGGTGTTGTGAAAACTAGTAGCGTTTTTCGACGGTGCAATTTTCATAAAAACTTTGATGCATCCGTTTGATTTTCATATCGTTATTATCACACTCTAAGTTGGTATAAAAGTGGATTTTAATGTCAAAGTTGCAAAAACTTTTATCGTTTTCCAGTGTTTCAATTTTCATGAAAACTTGGACGCATGCTTTTTCTTGTCATATCATGATTATCACACTCTAAAATGGTATAAAAGGTGGATTTTAAGGTCAACATATTGAAAAATCACATCGTTTTCAGGCTGCAATTTTCGTGAAAACTTTTATGCAAGCCTTTAGTGGCCATATCATGATTATTACACTCTAAAATGGTCCAAACGTGGAATTTAAGGTCAACATTGTAAAAACTCGCATCATTTTCTAGAGTTGCAATATTCTTGAAAACTTTGACGCATGTGTTTGTGGTTATATCATGATTATCACACTCTAAAATGGTCCGAATGTCAATTTTAAGGTCAACGTTGGAGAAACTCACATCGTTTTCGGGGGTTGCAATTTTTGCGAAAACTTTGATGCATGCGTTTTACGGTCATGATTATCGCACTCTAAAATGGTATAAAGTTGGATTTTAAGGATGGCGTTGTGAAAACTCGCTTCATTTTTTGGGGGTGCAATTTTGGTGAAAACATTGACCCATGCGTTTGATGGTCATATCCTTATAATCACAATTTAAAATGGTCCAAAATTCAATTTTAAGGTCAACATTGCGAAAACTCACATCATTTTTCATGGGTGCAATTTTCGTGAAATCATTAATGCATGCATTTTATGGTCATATCTTGATTATCACACTCTAAATTTGTTTAAAGGTTGATTTTAAGGTCAACGTTGCGAAAACTAGCATCATTTTCCGAGGGTGCAATTTCCATGAAAACATTAGACGCATTTGTTTAATGGTCATATCATGATAATCATACTCTAAAATGGTATAAAGGTGGATTTTAATGTCAACGTATCGAAAAATCATGTCATTTTTCGAGGGTGCACTTTTCGTGAAAACTTTGACTCATGCGTTTTATGGTCATATCATGATTATCACACTATAAAATGGTCCAATGAATGATTTTAAGGTCAACGTTGCAAAAATTCGCATCGTTTATCGAGGGTGCAATTTTCGTGAAAACTTTGATGTATGCGTTTTATGGTCATATCATGATAATCATACACTAAAATTGTATAAAGGTGGATTTTATAGTCGACGTATCGAAAACTCACATCGTTTTTAAGGGGTGCAATTTTCGTGAAAACTTTGATGCATGTGTTTATTGGCCATATCATGATAATTACACTCTAAAATGGTCTAAACATGCATTTTAGGTCAATGTTGCAATAACTCACATCATTCTCCGGGTTTGCTATTTTTGCGAAAACTTTGACACATGTGTTTTATGGTCATATCATGATTATTACACTCTAAAATTGTCCGAAGGTCGATTTTAAGGTCAACATTGGAAAAAATCGCATCGATTTCCGATGTTGCAATTTTCTTGAAAACTTTGACGCATGCGTTTTATGGTCATATCATGATTATCATACTCTAAAATGGTTAAAGTTTGATTTTATGGATGGTGTTTCCAAAACTAGCAGCGTTTTTCGGTAGTGCAAATTTCATAAAAACTTTGACGCATGTGTTTGATTGTCATATCGTTATTATCACACTCTAAATTGGTATAAACGTGGATTTTAATGTCAATGTTGCAAAAACTTTTATCGTTTTCTAGTGTTTCAATTTTCATGAAAACTTGGACGCATGCTTTTTCTTGTCATATCATGATTATCACACTCTAAAATGGTATAAAAGGTGGATTTTAAGGTCAACATATCGAAAAATCACATCGTTTTTCCAGGGTGCAATTTTCGTGAAAACTTTGATACATGCTTTTAATGGCCATATCATGATTATTACACTCTAAAATGGTCCAAACGTGGAATTTAAGGTCAACATTGTAAAAACTCGCATCATTTTCTAGAGTTGCAATTTTCTTGAAAACTTTAACGCATGTGTTTGTGGTCATATCATGATTATCACTCTCAAAAATGGTCCGAAGGTCGATTTTAAGGTCAACATTGGAAAAACTCGCATCGTTTTCCGGGGTTGCAATTTTTGTGACAACTTTGACGCATGCATTTTATGGTTATGATTATCATACACTAAAATGGTATAAAGTTGGATTTTAAGGATGGCATAGTGAAAACTCGCATCATTTTTTGGGGTGCAATTTTGGTGAAAACATTGACGCATGCGTTTGATGGTCATATCCCTATAATCACACTTTAAAATGGTCCAAAAGTCTATTTTAAGGTAAACATTATGAAAACGCACATCATTTTTCCTGGGTGCAATTTTCATGAAATCATTAATGCATACGTTTTATGGTCATATCTTGATTATCACACTCTAAAATTGTCTAAAGGTTAGTTTTAATGTCAACGTTGCGAAAACTAGCATCATTTTCCGATGGTGCAATTTTCGTGAAAACTTTAGACGCATGTGTTTAATGGTCATATCATGATAATCATCCTCTAAAATGGTATAAAGGTGGATTTTAAAGTCAACGTATCGAAAAAAACACATCATTTTTCAGGGGTGCAATTTTCGTGAAAACTTTGACTCATGCATTTTATGTTCATATCATGATTATCACACTCTAAAATGGTATAATGAATGATTTTAAGGTCAGCGTTGCAAAAATTCGCATTGTTTTCCGGGGGGTGCAATTTTCTTGAAAACTTTGACGTATGCGTTTTATTGTCATATCATGATAATCACACTCTAAAATTGTATAAAGGTAGATTTTAAGGTCGACGTATCGAAAACTTACATCGTTTTTAAGGGGTGCAATTTTCCTGAAAACTTTGAAGCATGCGTTTAGTGGCCATATCATGATAATTACACTCTAAAATGGTTTAAACATGCATTTTAGGTCAACATTGCGATAACTCACATCATTTTCCAGGTTTGCATTTTTGTGAAAACTTTGACGCATGTGTTTTATGGTCATATCATGATTATCACACTCTAAAATGGTTCGAAGGTCGATTTTAAAGCAAACGTTAGAAAAAATCACATCGATTTCAGAGGTTGCAGTTTTCTTGAAAACTTTGACCCATGCATTTTATGGTCATATCATAATTATCACACTCTAAAATGGTTTAAAGTTGGATTTTATGGATGTCGTTGCGAAAACTCGCAGCGTTTTTCGACGGTGCAATTTTCGTAAAAACTTTGACGCATGCATTTGATTGTCATATCGTTATTATCACACTCTAAATTAGTATAAACGTGGATTTTAATGTCAAAGTTGCAAAATCTTTTATCGTTTTCTAGTGTTTCAATTTTCATGAAAACTTTGACGCATGCTTTTTTTGGTTATATCATGATTATCACACTCTAAAATGGTATGAATGGATGATTTTAAGGTCAATGTATCGAAAAATAACATTGTTTTTAGGGGGTGCATTTTTTCTGAAAACTTTGATGCATGCCTTTAGTGGCCATATTATGATTATTACACTCTAAAATTGTCCGAACGTAGATTTAATGGACAACATTGCGAAAACTCGCATAATTTTCCGAGGTTGGAATTTTCTTGAAAATTTTGACGCATGTGTTTTATGGTCATATCATGATTATCACACTCTAGAAATGTTATATCATAATTATCACACTCTAAAATGATGCAAAGGTCGATTTTCATGTTAATGTTGGAGAATTTCGCATCATATTCTGGGGTAGCAATTTTCGTGAAAACAATAACGCATGCGTTTTATGGTCATATCATGATTATTACACTCTAAATTAGTCTAAAGGTGGATTTTAATTTCAACATTGTGAAAACTCGCATCATTTTTCGAGGTGCAATTTTCATGAATACATTTACACATGCGTTTTGTGGTCTTATCATGTATATCACTCTCTAAAATGGTCCAAAGGTCGATTTTAAGATCAATGTTGTGAAAACTCGCATCGTTATAAAACTCTAAAATTGTCGAAAGGTAGATTTTTTAATGTAAACGTTGCAAAAACTCTCATATTTTTCCGACCGTGCAATTTTCGTGAAAACTTTGACGCATGCATTATATGATCATATTATAATAATCACACTTTAAAATGATCTAATTGTCGATTTTAAGATCAACATTGCAAAAATTCACATCGTTTTTTGGGGGTCCAATTTTTGTGAAATCATAATGCATGCGTTTTATGGTCATACTTGATTATCACACTCTAAAATTATCTAAAGGTTGATTTTAAGGTCAATGTTGCGAAAACTAGCATCATTTTCCGAGGGTGCAATTTTCATGAAAACTTTGATGCATTATGTTTAATTGTCATATCATGATTATCCCAATCTTAAATGGTTTTGAAAGGTGGATTTTAAAGTCAACATTGTGAAAACTCGCATCGTTTTTCAGGGGTGCAATTTTCATGAAAACTTTGACGCATGCATTTTATTGTCATATCATGATTATCACACTCTAAAATGGTTCAATGTCTGATTTTAAGGTCAACGTTGCGAAAACTCTCATCGTTTTTCGTGGGTACAATTTTCGTGAAATCAATGACGCATGCGTTTTATGGTCATATCTAGATTATCACACTCTAAAATGGTCTAAAGGTGGATTTTAAGGTTAACATTGCGAAAACTAGCATCATTTTCCGAGGGTGCAATTTTCGTGAAAACTTTGACGGATGTGTTTGATGGTCATATCTTGATTATCACACTCTAAAATGGTTTAAAGATGGATTTTAAGGTCAACATTGCAAAAACTCGCATCATTTTTCAAGGGTGCAATTTTTGTGAAAAATTGCACCCATGCGTTTGATGGTCATATCACAATTATCACACTCCAAAATGGTTCAATGGCTGATTTTAAGGTCAATGTTGCAAAAACTCACATCGTTTTTCGAGGGTGCAATTTGCGTGAAATCAATGACGCATGCGTTTTATTGTCATATCTTGATTATCACACTCTAAAATTGTCTAAAGATGTATTTTTAGGTCAACATTGTGAAATATAACATCATTTTCCGAGGGTGCAATTTTCATGAAAACTTTGACGCATGTGTTTAATGGTCATATCATGATTATCACACTCTATAATGGTTTAAAGGTGGATTTTAAGGTCAACAATGAGAAAACTCGCATCTTTTTTCAGGGGTGCAATATTCGTGAAAACTTTGACACATGCATTTATGGTCATATCATGATTATTACACTCTAAAATGGTTTAAAAGTTGAATTTAAGATCAACATTGAGAAAACTAGCATCGTTTTTCAGGGGTGCAATTTTCATGAAAACTTTGACGCATGCGTTTGATGGTCAGATCATGATTCTGACACTCTAAAATGGTCAAAAGGCTGATTCTAAGGTCAACATTGCAAAAACTCACATCGTTTTTTGGGGGTGCAATTTTCGTGAAATCAGTGATGTATGCATTGTATGGTCATATCTTGATTATCACACTTTAAAATGGTCCAAAGGTCGATTTTAAGGTCAATGCCGTGAAAACTTGCATCATTTTTTGGTAATGTAATTTTCATAATAACTTTGACGAATACATTTTATGGTCATATCATGATTATCACATTCAAAAATTGTCGAAAGATTGATATTTTAAGGTCACATTTGCGAAAACTTTCATAGTTTTTTGAGAGTGCAATTTTCGTGAAAACTTTGATGCATACGTTATATGGTTATATCATGATTATCACACTCTAAAATGGTCCAAAGGTCGATTTGTCAACATTATAAAAACTCACATCGTTTTTCGGGGGTCCAATTTTCATGAAATAATTGATGCATGCATTTTATGGTCATACTTGATTATCACACTCTAAAATTATCTAAAGGTTGATTTTAAGGTCAATGTTGCGAAAAATAACATCATTTTCCGGGGTGGCAATTTTTGTGAAAACTTTGATGCATGTGTTTTATGGTCATATCATGATTATCACACTCTAAAATGGTCCAAAGGTCGATTTTAAGGTCAATGTCGCGTAAACTCGCATTGTTTTCTGGTAATGTAATTTTCATAAAAACTTTGACGTATGCATTTTATGGTTATATCATGATTATCACACTCAAAAATTGTCGAAAAGGTAGATATTTTAAGCTCAACTTTGCGAAAACTCTCATAGTTTTCCATGGGTGCAATTTTCGTGAAAACTTTGACGCATGCGTTATATGGTCAAATCATGATTACCAAACTCTAAAATGGTCCAAAGGTTGATTTTAAGGTCAACATTGTGAAAACTCACATCGTTGTCCAATTTTCGTGAAATCATTGATGCATGCATTTTTTTGGTCATACTTGATTATCATACTCTAAAATTATCCAATAGTTTATTTTAAAGTCAACGTTGCGAAAACTAGCATCACTTTCCGAGGGTGCAATTTTCGTTAAAATTTTGACACATGTGTGTGAGCGGGCGACACGGAGCGGTGGGCCGAGAGCGCGAGGAATGAGAGGCACGGTCCATCGGGGTGTTTAAAAGAAAGAAAAGCACCGGTTTGTGGGACCTGGGAAAAGGTTGAAAGAGAGAGCAAAAATATTTTAGATTGGTTCAAACCTGAATCCGCCATCTCTTAGTGTAGAGTCGTCACCTGGATTAGCTCTTCCAGTAATTAGAGTCTTGTGAGGCTTAACGTCGGGGGATGGCCCACTAAGACACAGAGATTCGGGTCCGGGATAAGTTGTTTATTTCTCATTGGATCACACTATATTACATCTACAAAAAACTGTATTTTCTTTGTTATGCATATTCGCACTTAGGTCGTTTTTAGACTTTATATGCATGATTCACGTATTGCTAAATAATAAACCATCCACAAAGTGGAATAATAAACCATTCACAAGGCAGTAAATAAATGTAGAAAGTAAATGCGGAAAATAAAAATTACAAGGCTTCCAAAAATCGGGGGATGCAACCGCTCGCTAACCTATAAATTACATTTCCTCAAAAATATGTGCAATACCCGAAGGAAAAATAAAAACCTAAACATAATTCTAACCTGCATCCACAAAGGTTAGCACAAGGGATATCACATATGTTCGATTTGATTTCAGCAATGCCCGTGTGGCCTAATTAAAACATCGATGGTTCAAAGTTGTTATTTTAAAGAAAAATAGTTCATTTTTATTTCCATGTGTGTTGATCAATTTTATTAGTGAAAATGATCGCATGGCAAAAGATGAGGTCTGTTATCCGGGAATAATTTTAATTACCTTCGTTGGGGTATTCTATCATAAAAATTAAAAAGAACTAAAAGATGAAGAAGAGAATTACAACATTATTTACAATAATAAGGAATAAAAATGATTCCTAAGTCCACAAATAAAGATCAGAAAGAGATGAAGCAGAAGATGAGCATGGAATTCACAATTCTAGGAACTTAGAGGCTTATCCTTGTTGTATTAATCCACTTCGGCGTATCTGTTCGATCCCCGGGAGCGTTCCTCGTTTGTTTTTATAGTTATTGTGGTTTAGTTTGAAAATACGTGTTTATTTATCCAAATGATAATCAGACATGGGTTCTAAATTTATTTTAGACCCGAGAATATCTGAGGATATTTTTAGAAAAGTAGATAAAAAAAGATTTGAAAATAATTAAAATTTGGAGTCCAAACGTCTTTTGGATTCGAATATCTTTGAATAAAATATTTATCCAAAAGATAATCAGACTCGGGTTCTAAATTTGTTTTAGACCCGAGAATATCTGAGGATTTTTTAGAAATGTAAGAAGAAGAATGATTTGAAACTAATCAAGATTTGGGATCCAAATGTGTTCTAGATCTAACTTATTCAAAAGAAATTGAAAGGAAATATTTTTGGTGTTTTTCTCTCTGAAAATTTAATTTTTTTGTCCAAAATTTCGAGCCCCCCTCAATCCAAAAAAGTCTCAAATTTATAGAAATTTGGGATGAACTAAACCAGGCTCGTCGAAGAGTTCGGCGAGCTCGATGAACTCTTCGGCGAGGCCCTTACTGAAGAGTCCAGCGAGGGTGGTGGCCCTCGCTCCCATTTTGGGATTTCTTTGGGCCACGCTACAGTTCCCCCCCCCCCCTTCTTTTTTTTAATTAATTAATTTTTATTTTAAAATATTATATATTATATAATATATATATATATATATATATATATATATATATATATATATATATATTTATTAATATATATACAAGTAACCCAATTAAATTATTTTGGACCCTTAAAATTATTATAAGCCTTTAAATATTTATTTAGGGTCCCAAACATTATTTTTAACGAGGAGAACTCCCATTTTAAGATCGTCGAATGGTCGAAAATCGTGTGATTCAAGGATAAATATCCCGAAAAGTAGTCATCATTGAACGTGCGAGCTGGTACAAAATCCCATGCTCATAGGTGCCCCTCGTGTGATCATCGCTGGTTGTATAACTAGTATGATCACATGAAATGAGCGTAGGGATAGAGGGAATACCTGACTGGTGTGGTTGGTGACTTCTTGTTCCCAATTGGTGATGGCATAGGCCTTCCTTTCTAGCAATATGTCTTCATAGGGTTGTCCGTCTTTTTCTTCGAACCGTTTCATTCTTCAGTAGATAAGTGGGACTGTTTCCTTCTTCAGCCATCGAGATAACCATTTCCTTCTTCGGTTGTGTTTTGTATTTCCTTAATAGGTTGTTGACTTACTTCCTGTAACAAATCAGAGAATAGATAATGTTAATACATTTGATGATGAATGTTTTAATTATTTGATTGAGTTTATGTAAAGCAAAAAGTTTTGCCCCTTCAATAAAAAATTAAAACATGATAAGTAAATAAGTTAAATAGAAATTCAAGGATGTCCCGAGAATCGCTCCATTGTAGGAGGCTTTTATTGCAATGTTGACTTTAGGCTTGAGTGGGCCATCGTCTTGTTTGTAGGTTCCTCATGTGGAGGAGGAGGTTCTTGTTTATCGGGACAGTCTTGCCCCAATTCTGCATCGTCTTTACCTGAAAATGTTATGATGTGAATGTAATGTATGCATGTTTTTATGCATGAACAATATTTATCATATGATGTATATTCGTTTGTTATAGGCATCCTGGGCTTCATCCATTGAGGAGCCTTCTCTTGTGCTGGTGTATTGTTACCCCTAGGGTTTGTCTTGTTGGGGATTTCATTGATGAGTTCCTCAAAGCGACGACCATGGGTTCGTTGAATCAGGTTCAATTTCATAGCTTGGATTTGATTTGAGGAAAGTCTAGATGAATCGTTGATCCTGCATTGTGTCGGCAATGATCGCTTGGAAATCATTTTACCTGAAGTGTTGAAGGTATATGATGCCCTGTACTGTTCCGAGGAAGAGATGATGAATTTGATATTTCTTTGGTTCTAAGTTTTGCATAGATCGCCCTTGCGAGTTTTCAATCTATCGAACCTTGTCTTAATTTTTGCCTGGACCGCGCTTTCAGGTTTCCAATCCAGCAGACTCATTTTTCTTTATTTTATTCTTTTATATTTTTTCATTTTTTGGATGTTTACTTGCGACATTCTACCATTGACATCCAAGCAATCAAAAAAACATATGCATAAAGATTAAGCAAAAATGACAATTCATTGATGAACTTAATAGGGGTATAAATGTTTCAAATGATTTGAATCCTACCATCAATTGGCTCTTTCAGGTTTTCTAACTAATGTTGTTCTCTCGATGTCCTAAGTTTTTCCTGAGCCGCCCTTTTTGGGTTTTCAACTCAGTGGACTATTCTTTTAGTGTTTTGAAAATAGGCCCTAATTTTTGCTCAACTAACCGAGTGTTAATTGATAGGCTAAATACAAATTTTTTTATTTGTACTACTTTTTAGAGATTTATTTCTTTCACCTATGCGTGATAGCAATTGTGTAAGACTTGGTGATTTGGTAGATTAGTCGCCATCCATGTCCACGACTTCATTTATTGTCTCATTCAGCATTTGTAACTGATTAGTATGGCGCTTTATTGGCTTGAGGTGTAGGTGATGATGGGTCTTGATCATCGGTGTTTTCTTTGATGGTGCGATGATTTCCCAACAATAGGAGCAAGCCGTTTGAAGGAACTGTTGACATGTTCAACGGTCTAACTCCTTTTTATCTTTAGCATTGACTTTTGTTTAATTATCCCACGAATGATGGTGATCCGTGTGATGGAGTTGTTGAAGTGTTCAACAATCTGACTCCTTCTTTGTAGCATTGCACCGGTTGTTTAGTCTTATGAATGGTGGTGATGGAGTTGTTGACGTGTTCAATGATCAGATTCCTTCTTTGTGGCATTGCGCTTGTTGTTTGGTCTTATGAATGGAGTTGTTGACTTGTGCAATGATCCGACTCCTTCTTTGTGGCATTGCGCTGGTTGTTTGGTCTTGTGAATGGTTGTGATGGAGTTGTTGACGTATTCAACGATCTGACTCCTTCTTTGTGGCATTGCACCTGTTGTTTGGTCTTATGAATGGTTGTGATGGAGTTGTTGACGTGTTCAACGATCTGACTCCTTCTTTGTGGCATTGCGCTTGTTGTTTGGTCCCAACTTGGTTGGTTGACATTTTGGCCTTATTCTAGCTCCGATCCTTTTGATCTTTGCATGAGTCAGTGGACGTTTCGTGCTTGGAGATCTTTCCATTGATCTTTCATCCTTGTATGATGAGGCGATTGCTATCATGCATTGTCTAAGTACATGTATTTGTTTCTCACTTTCTCTTAAGAGTCAAATCATTTGAATTTATTATGGGGAATCCATTTATACCCAAATTAATTTCATGAAATAATGTGTCACATGTGTTAAAAAACAATATGTATATGTTTATGAGAATGCGTGATGTCATTGATAGAGTATCAAGCAAATAAACAAAGTTTGATTTATTTATAAATAATTCGAAAGCCCATTTAGCAAAGTAGCAAAAAGCTAATTTATTACATCATCATCTTTCATGGGTTACTGCCCCTCGGATGTGTCTATGGATTCAAAATGCTCTATTCACTTCGCCTTCTCAACCACTTCTTGATAGCTGGAGAAGCTATCAGATCCGAATTTGTTCCTGTACGGTGGCAGTGCGCCGTCCAGCAGCGTTATTATCATCTCCGATAGGGTCAAACGAGTTTGTAGCCTAACTTGTGTAGCCATCCAATGTGTATAGTAAGATTTGAAGTTCTCACCTTGCCTTTACCTTATGGCCTCCAGATGTTGCATTATGGTTTCCATTTGAGAGTTGAAACCATAATGCCCTAGTATAGCTTGAGCGAGGCTATTCCAATCGGTGGCTATATGCAGCGGAAGGTGGCTGTACCATTCGTTAACTGGGTGGCCTAAGGTGACGACGAAGAGCTTAGCCATCATTCAGTCGCTGACCCTCAATGTTCTCATCACCATCTGATAATCTCATCATCATCTGATAATGCCCCAAGTGAGCACGCGGGTCACCAGATCCTGTGTACTTCTCAAACTGCGACATTGCAAAGTTTGAGGGCAAGCTGTCTTCATCCCTGATTGTTGGTTGTGCAGGGTACGTGTTCCTTAGGTGGTCACCGTGAATGGCCAAGAACTGTTGCCATAGTTTCGCCATTCCTAGATATTGGAGGATGGCATTCCCTGCGCTTGGATAAGAGCTATATTACCCTTGGGGATATGCCACAAAATGGGGCAGTTGAGGTGCCTGGAGCTGTGAGGCAACCGACATACTCCAAGTGGGAATAGGCTATTGGTAGAAGGGCCCCAGTGCGAATGCTGGTTGGACAGTTTGTCCAGGGAAGAATTAGGAAGGACTGGCAAAGTTATATCTTGGCAGACCAATTTGAGACGGGTTCAGCTGACTTTGTCTTGCCCTGAACTGATAAATGGTAGTAGGAGTTGAGGATACTACATGCGAGATAGGATGTCCCCCTGTTGGATTGACGTTGTTGAGGATGAGCTCCGGGTTGGAAACTGCATTCTGGGCCCTCCCGACATGTTGGCGAATGAGCGATGCTAGCTGTTCACTGTTGGCAAAGGCATTTAAGGCAGCTAGAATCTCGGCACTCACCGACGACTGCTGAGAATTTTGTCCCGTAAGGACTTGGTGATCCTCTCCTATACCTTCTTCTCGTGAATTGGCCATGATAGATGTGCATTGAACCGAATCTGAGTCTGAACATGATTCCTCACATGAGTCAATGTATGGAACCCCCTCCAGATTGGCCACAATTGGGGAAACACAGACCAGGCGACGAGTAGGCCTCTTCCAAGCCCCTTCGATACACGAGCAGAATATTAAACCGTGCATGTAAAATTTGTGATATGATTCATGATGTGAGTAATGCATGAAATTTTTAATGTTATGGCTACATTCACAAGGGGTTAGCATGCCATGATGTGAAATAACATGTATGTCAATCCATTTGAAACAAACAAGTTAGTCATTATGTAAAAATGAAAACATGTGGGGATGAAAATCCAACATCGGGGGTTGGATTTGAGGCTTGTACAATGTCTGTGTGACATTGTAACATGAGTGATGTAAGTGAGGTGACTAAGTTACCTATGTGGTAATAGGTCAATGGTTTGAGGTTTTGTACTATTACTAGGTCTCATGGAATGAGCAGGTCAAAATTATTTCAGCTAAGCGGTATGACATACCCTAATAAAATGAAAACAACTACCACATGTAGCTACCTAATGAATGATTTGGTTATTTCGCCCAAGTAGGGCAGAGTTTTTGGATACCTATGTGGTCATCACTATTTGAGGGTATGTGGTGATACGTGAATTATTACCTCGTGTGGGCGAATGATTCGAGTATGAAGCGTATACCCTTAAAGATTTGGTAAGGTAAGACTTTTGAAGTAAGTTCACCTCGTGTAGGCTTAGGTTAGGACATCAACTGGAATATCCTTTAATGTGGGAAATGGTTTGGGTAGGTATTTGCCCCGTTTGGGCTTTTGGTGTGTATAATTGCCCCGGAAGGGCTGTGAATTGGATGTTGAGTGGACATCTCATGGGTAATGTGGTGGAAAGGTTATTGCCCCTTGCGGGCTAAGTGTCGGATGTCAAGTGGACATCACGCAGTAAAAGAAAGGAATGTTTACCATGTACAGGCTAATAGCGGGATGTCAAGTAGACATCTCACTGAAAAGGGGTGAGTGATGTTCCTAAGTGGTTTTAAGTAGTCCTAGGGCGACACGATCTAAAGTGTCAACTGTGCCTAAGTGTATGTGACACCGATGATGATAACATGATATGTATATTTAATATCATGAGTGTGTGCGTTCTAGTATCTGTACAAAAATTCGTGGTTAGTATACAATAATAAGTGTGTAGCACATAGCATGCAACGTCCAAAATTCCAACCATACAACTCCCACGTGTAGGGTTCTTAGCTAGTCTCTATCCTATATTCGGTTCATCTTAGTGTTCTCCACTTTTCTACTGATAAGTATAATAACTTTTTCGCAAAGAGTTTGGCTACATATTAATGATGCCAAAAACTTGTTCGCGTAAAGTATAGGTGTTATTAGTACCTATTATCAAATAGAAAAATGATGATAACTGCAAGTATACAGTTGCAATGTAGTTTTAAAAGACATCGATCCCACAGGGAATGACTAGCTCTAAAGATCAACAAGGAAGACAAAAGAAGAAAATAAAATATATTGATATTTCGGATAGGAGGGTTAGAATGAAGAATGAGTTAATATAGGTATGAAAGATTAGAGAATCTAAATATATAGATTTTCCCTATGAAATAAGGATAGCAGAGAAAACATGCAAGTTCAACAAAGATGTTACGATTCACTAAACTAATCTAACGGACTCGGTTCAAAATATCCAGATGTTCAATTATTCGTTGCAGAGCAACACATGAAATAACTTTTCTAAACCTAGCGCAAACGAATTAAGACAATTATATAAACCTGGACAACATCAATACCATGCTTAGTACGGGTCGCTCTCACATGGCCACATTTAGCCAAGTTACCATTCCAAAAATGTTGGCTCACTAAACAGCGTTATATCATAGATCCAGTGATTATAAACGATATTGTTAACCCCGAAACTACTCTTAAAATTAACTCCAATGCATATAACTTGATTAATATAAAAAAACTTAACACGAAATGCGCATTATGACACACAGACATATCAAAAACTTTGAAACAGAAAGTATAAGTAGAAAGCAAAGCAAAGTTGTAAGGTATGCAAGTGAAAGCTAAAGTTAATCAAATTGTATCCACTCCTTAATGGGAGTCGTCAATTCCCGCAATTCCTGCATCGGCTTTGAATTCGGTCTAGGCCCATACAGAACCTCCGCTAGGATGCTATTCTTTGTGAATATTGAACAAACGAATATTGAAGAATGAAAACTTTTATTGATAAGTGATTTGCAAGTACACTTATACAGCAATTGCTCGAGAATATAGAGAAATCTAGTGATCGAAACAAGGATTCGAATCACTTAAACATTTTCTCGCAAACACTTATGAAATTAGCAAATTCTCTATCTATACACACACTATATCTCACTCATGCACTCTAATGTTTTCCCTCCGCTTGTCCACGAAATTGTGAGGTCTTGAAGCCCTATTTATAGAGTTCAAAGGGTTGCATCTATCCATACGAAGAGTTGTGTCTATTGATGAATGATTGTATCACTTCACTGTGATTGGTTGAGAAGCTTTAATCTAATCCCCAATGGATAGACACCTTTTCATGATTGGTTGATTTCTGATAGGTGTCTATTCATTGGCGGTTGATGGCGGTTGATCATTCTTATATGGTGGTTCGTAGTTAAGAAGAATAAACCAGAAAACCGTCCAAGTCGTGACCGCGATATACAAGTCATGACCTTGAATCTTTGATAGGCAGATTTCTATTTTGAAGAAGAACAAGTCGCGACCGCAAATGGTTGTCGCGACCGTGAATTGCATTTTTCTTCAGAATTCTCCTTGTAACTTCATCGATCTTTGACAGCTTCGATCCTAAGCCAAATCTTTAGGTTCCACACATCTTTTAGCACATTTTTCACTCTTTTTTCATAGAATTCCACTTTAGATCATTTTACTCCCAAGATTTACCTAGTATCTGCATTTGCATAAAAAATAACTGCATACCACGTGAAATCTTTTATATGAAGTATAAAAATGACTTAAAATATAGTGTTTAGTGTGTAAAATTATAATGCTAATAAGTGTAATTATACACTTATCAACCAGCACAAGAGAAGGCTCTTCAATGAATGAAGCCCATAACACTTACAACAGACGAACATAAATCACATGATATTTATTATCCATGCATAAAATCATGCATACATTACATACATCACATCATTTACATGAAAAGATGATGCTAAACTAGGGTAATACCATCCCAGTAAACAAGAAACTCCAACTCCACTTGAGGAATCTTCCACTCAAGCCTAAAGTTAATTCAAGTCTACTTAGGCCTCGTTCGAGCAACATTGCAACATCACAAAAGCCTCCTAAAACAACGGAGCGACCTTCGAGACATCCCCGAGTTTCCATTAAACTCATTTATTCATCATGTTTTAATTTTGAATAAAGGAGAAAAAAATTTTGCTTCTCATATACTCAATTAAGTAATTAAAACATTCATCATAAAATATACTAACAATACACTTCTTCTCTGATTTGTCATAGGGAAACAAGTCAACATCCTACTAAGGAAAATAAAAAATAAAACTGAAGAAAGAAACGGTTATCTTGATGACTGAAGAAAGAAACAATCTCAAGAAATGGTTGGATATCCCTCCATCAGCATCACCTTTAAAACGAATTCAAGTACCCATTTTCGGCAGCTCCAATAACTCGCAAGGGGCACATGATGATCGCAACCCAAGAAGAAAACAATTATCGACTATTATGGGGAGGTCGCGGAAAGAAATGGTCAACCCACCCTCAAGGGGCATCATACACCAAGGGATTCTGAAGAAAGAAATGGGCAATCCCGTGAGGGTATGGTGCTAGAAAGGAAGGCCCACGTCATCACCTATCAGGGATAAAGAAATAACCAGCCGCACCAGAAAGGTATATTCTCAATCCCTCGCTCCATTTTGTGTGATCATACTAGTTATACAACCAGCGATGATCACACGAGGGGTAGCTGTGAGCACGGGATTTTGTACCAGCTCACGCGTTCGATGATGATGGCTTTTCGGGATTTTATCCTTTAGTCACATGGTGTTCAATTATCCAGAAATCTTCAAATGGGAGTGTTCCTCGTCGCTAATTTATTTTAAGGATTTAATTTTATTTAAGACTTTAAAAACTAGATTTTAGTGAAAATTAATTTATTGAAAATATGTTTAAAAAAATAAAAAATGTAAAAAAATAATAAAAACTATAAAATCGGGGGTATCATGAAACCAAACTCACCAGAACTCTGGTGAGCCTCGCAAGAGTTTCGGCGAGGGACCCCCCTCGCCAGATTTTTTTGAAAAAAAGTCAGATTTTTTCAGAAAATTTCCCTATAAATATCGGGGAAGTTTTCAGTGTTTAGGGACCCAAAATTTTTTGAAAATTTGATTTTCTTGAGAGAACAACCCAGAAAATTTTACAAAAAATATTTTCTTTCATATCCTTTGGATATGTTCGGATCCAAAGCACGTTTGAATTCCGAACCTTACGATTATCAAACCAATTTTCTTCCACCTTCTTTCCTTCAAAAATCCTCAGATATTCTCGAGCCTAAAACAAATTTAGAGTCCGAGTCTGATTATTTTCATGATAAATAAACACTTATTTTCCACACCAAACCACAACTAAAAAAATGAACGAGGAACGCTCCCAGGGATCAAACAGATAGGCCAGGAGAAAAGCATCGAGTGCGCGGGCGCAACTTTCGACAAAACAAATTCATTCGCGAAGTTATGGCGGAATGCAGCAAATCCCCGGCCGTGCTGGTTCTTCTCTCCACACGTTCTCAAACCGATCGATAAAGTGAAGTACCAGAGGATTTTTCGGGATTTATCTTTCGGAAGAAAAAGATTGAAATGACGCCAAAGTGGATTCGCACCGAAAGGTTAAGCCACTGAGTTCCTAGAGTTACTTTATCTCGTGCTTTTTTTCATGTTTTATTTTATTCCGCATGTTGATCTAGAAATAATTTTGCTTTTTATTATTTTATAATTATTAATGTAATATTTTCATTTCTTCTTTTCAGTTTCTTCTAATTGTTGAAGATACGTGTTAGGATACCCCCTCGAAGGAATTAAAAATTATTCCTGGATAACAGACCTCACTTTTTACCATACAGGCAATCTCACTGATTAAAATGATCAACATATTTGAAAATAAAATGAATTGTTTTATTTCTAAATAAAAATTTTTATTCGTTGATATTTTAATTAGGCCACACGGGCCTCGCCAAAATCAAATCGAGCATATGTGTAAATATTCATGTTGTGTTATATACCCTGTGCTAACCTTTATGGATGCAGGTTAGATGCATACTTAGGTTTTATTTTCCTTTGGGTATTGCAAATATTTTTACAGAAATGTAGATTAGGCTGGTGGTTGCATCCCCGAGGTTTTTTAATTTGTTCATTTATCTTTTCGCATTTTTTTGCTGCTTTAGGTATGGATTTACTGCTTTCTACATGCGCGTTAAATCATACATTATAAGCTCGAAAATGATATAAGTGTGAATATGCACAATTAAGAAATACAGTTTTTTGTAGATGTAAAATAATGTGATCCAATAAGAAGTAAGAAACTTATCCCGAACCTTAATCTCTGTGTCTTAGTGGGCCGTCCCCCAGATATTAAGCCTCACAAGACTCTAATTCCTGGAAGAGCTAATCCAGGTGGCGACTCTACACTAAGAGAAGGTGGATTCGGGTTTGACCAATCTAAAATGTTTCCCGCTTTCTCTTTCAAACCTTCCTAGTCCCCGACCTGGGGATATTTTATTTTCACAAAAACACCCCGGTGGACTGCGCCTCTCATTAGCACGCTCTTGGCACATCATATTCTATGTCATCCGCTCACAAGTACCCAAGGGACTTTTATGACATAATCGATTTCTAATATGAAAATTTGATTCTACATATGATTTTACAAACGTGGTTTAAATTGTTAAATTAAAACTTACAAACATAGGTTGTTCGCCACTTTTCTACTGATAATATAAAAGTTCTAAATATGAACAGGTGTTGTCAGTATTGCTTATCAAATAGAAAAATGATGATAACTGCAAGTATACAGTTGTAATGTAGTTTTAAAAGTTATCGATCCCACAGGGAAGGAATTTGGTTTTAGATTTCAAATAGTGTTATGGGATGTAAGAAAATATAGTGATTTGAATGGTTTTGAACGTAATTAATAGACAGATGCATGAACAGATTAGAGAAAATGCAAAGTATATAGCCTAAGAACAAGTATAGTAAAGTAAAATGTGCAAAATAATCAAAGTTGTTTAAAATACTAGATAACTTCAACAAACTTGGTTCTAGACACCCAAATATCCTATAATTCACCGCAAAGCAACACATGAGATGACTTTTCTAAATCGGAGGGTAAACAAATTATGACACTTATAAAAACCTAGACAACACTATTACTAT